>CM021530.1:17042368-17055120 GCA_010994315.2 Pisaster ochraceus
TTATGGGGGGCGCACGTGCCCCCTCCCCCCCCCCCCAGTTACGCCATTGAGTATCACAAACAGGTCTGTTCATATGACATGTAGTCCACCATGTACAACAGGGCATTTTAATGATCTACTTTCACATAAACTTATAACAGCTTAGCCTTGGCATTCAAAAGTGCAAGTTCTCCGAAATGTTTTTCGAGAGCTTAAGTTGCAGTAATTTTTTTATTCATCAAGGTTATAAGGCTGCGTACGTGTGTCCATGGTGATTATTAATTGTCAATTTTATTTTCATGTTTTAAACATTTTGGAGGTACCAAATAATATCTAAAAGCATCCAACCCACCATCAGCTATAGTATTTTACTTTTTCCTGGCAAACTAAAATGACCTTAGCCTTGTGATTCTAACGTGTTCAGATTTTATTTGCTTGACTTTTGACACCGTTTTGCACCACAGAGAGTGCCATAAGGCACGAGACAGAACTCGTGTGTGTTCTCTTAATCCTTACGAACCAAGCTGACAATATGTGTCAAAAGCACCCACAGGCTAACATCAATTTTAACCCGTCTGTATTCAATATTCCTATTTTAGTGGACAAATACAAGTTACCAGGTCAGCTGGTGTCACAGACAGTACTTGCCTTGCGGCCAGGATTTATTCTATCAACAAGTCTGAATTAAATGTGGACATATGTGTTATTTTACACCTGTAGGGCCTCTACTTCTTCCCCTTGCAGGGTTTTTAGAAGAAAATTAAACATTTAGGTAACTCGATTAACTAAGTGTAAGTTGTTGTTGAGAAAAAAGACTAATGACAAGACAAATTGGTAGATTTGAACCCAAAACATGTAAGCACCCCAAACTACATTGTTGTGGAAAAACTGATCCATAGATAAGTATCACTTATCACACCACATCTGACTGAAAAGTTAAGAAGTGTAAACTAGCATTCCCTTGACTAAAGACAAGCGTGTGTATTTCTACCATGGGTGACTGCCAGTCATGTTTTATCATCAACATTCCTCACATCTATTAGACTGGTTCCTACATCACAGATCTCTTTATTCTAATGGTTCAATGACCACCGAAAAAAACAGTCTAATTATTGGGTCTTATTGAGTTATGGCCTACAAAGTTGTTCAATACATGTCAGGAAATCGGGACAAGCTTACGGGTGAACCTATATCTGGTCAAGCAGAAACAGAAACAGAGAAGCAAACAAGAGATGTCACCAAATTTCTGTATATATAAATTCCAACAAATCACTACAGCGTTTGTGAAAATGAAGACTGGCAGATTTCCCAAGGGGGCTCTTTCAAGAGAAGGGCAATAGTTGGTTCTCTGTGATGTATGGTTATTTAATTGGTCTTGGCGTATAATATTCACAGTGCTATTGTACTGGAAATACGAAGGCATCAATTGATTATGATCATACCTTTGTCTAAAGTCTCGTCACACTTTGTGAAGGGAAAACACACATGGTTCAATGGTTACAAAGAGGATTGACTTCAACAAGTGGCTTTCTGAGTTGTTTCTGGTTTTTCAGTTATATTGAAACTAGACTTCTAAGAATCTTATTAAGGGGAAAGGAAATGTGGATCTGAAGTTCAGCCCTTCTCCCCAATTGCTTAAGAAAACATAAATGAGTTAAATGAGACATGACAAGGAAGGCCAAGTCGAACGGGTAACAATTAGGTCATCGCTCAAGACGCAGGTTTCAAAGAGCCGTTACGCTTCATCTGCTATTCAGAATTTTAATGACTGATCCAGTTTACCAAATAGAATGGAGACAGAATGTTCCAAATTTTCTTGTTAACAGATGTTTTTATATCCAGTTTCCTGAGTATAAAGCCTGTTCCTCCATTAGTTGTTCAAGTTTACACAGAAGTTTAATCTATGTTTCATAAGCAATAATATCTTGAACGGCACTCTTTCAGAGCATTAAAGTATGAAGGAACAATAACATACATGTATGACTAGCCAAATTGAAGCACATTCAATGGTGTACAAAAGAGGCAGCTTTGAAATGTTGCCATTGGACAACTTAACTCCAAGGTCAACCAGCGAGGTCAAAATCAGTAAGTGGCCACTTGACTCATAAGTTTATTTTTTTATGTTTAATACCTCTTGAACAGAATGGGCTATTGTTACAAGTACCACATGCTTGATCAAATGATCAAACAAATGGTCTAGGAATACTGAAAGCAACTTCTACATGTTTTTGTATTTAGCAAGGGAATCATGGGTTTATTTATAGGGTCAGGGACAATGTGTAACATATTAGTTGTACATTTAACTTGAAATGACCATGGGGAGAGCCAACTGGTAACCCAATAGCAGGGGCTATCCACACAAGTACACATATGCACGTTTATTGCAGTAATAATTTGTACTAATGTGATTCAGGCTTTGATGACTATTTATGTATGCTGTCAAACAAAAGGTATGTGCTATTGTATTTATTTCTGAATGCAAAGTCTGGTTATTGATCAATTGTATTTACTGTGTTCCAAGGGGTTCCCGCTGTTATGTACCATCTAACAGTAGTACAGTGATGCCTTCTGATTTCTGTTCAATGGAAACCATTTCTGAATTTATGACTCATAATTCCAAAAGATATTTAGTTAAAATGTAACTGGAATCTTAGAACAATGTGAACATTGTACATGTTGACATTAAAGAGACATCATTGGCTATTTCGATAGCTCCTTTGAAAGCTTATTAGCAAACGGTGTTACTCTGTGTATCTCCACTCAAAACTAAATTTGTGACAAAGAGCAGGTTTTATGGACATGTACAGAGTACGTCATCTTTCAACTGTTTATGAGTCACAGCACAAAGCTTGGTGGATCTTTGGATGAACAGTGCGAAACTCTGAGACTCCAAATAATAGCAATTAATGAGGCAAAGGAGCACCGCCGATGTGCCTCTTAGGTGGCAGTGATCCGTTATGGAGCCTTAATGGGGGTTTGTCACAGTCTTGGCCACATGCAACAATAGCCAGGTATCTGATACCTGATTAGTGTGGGATTTTGGACGGGTTTTCATCCAATAATGTTAATCCTCAGGTGTTGGGGTGGTCTGTTCCTCAGGGCAGCTGTAGAAGCCAAACATGCCGTCTTCTGCTCACAATGTCTTCAACACCAAAGCCACTTTTTGGGCTTTGAGATGAAGGTGTTAGGTGACAGATTCATGGCTAGACAGTGTCCATTACTTAGTACTGTTAGTAAAACTCTTATACCTTGTACCCTGGGCCTTTTCTTACTGCTTGTCAGATCCCATTTGGGGATAACTGTAAGTATTGGGGCAGCTGGGTGTAGGTTTAAGGCTGATCTTCAATACCACTCTTGAGAGGGGGTAAAACCCCTTGAAATAATCTCCCATACCACACTCTGACAATAACTCTCACTCCCAAGACGCTTGTGTGTCCAGTAACTTGGCATCCTCCCACCCACCACCAAGGATTAACTCTCACAAGCTCTGTAAGTCAGCAAACTATGTACATATTGTTGACAACATCGAATTTGGGCGGAGCTAAGCCAACAAACATTTATAAAGACTTTTGAAAAATATACATTTAGTACTACACAGATATTCAAGTGAGATTACCATTTGTACTGTGGCTTGTTTTGTTGTTTTTGTACACTCAACATAAATGCACAGGCCTACTGAAAAATCATCACAGCTGTGGATACATCATTTGAAAGAAAAAGAATGCATGTTCAACCAAACAATTCTACTCCCCATGCAAATCCATCAAGCAGGTACCCCATGGTATTTTGGCAGTCAAATTACACAAAAGGCCTAGAGCGCAAAAGTAACTGGGTGCACAAGCAAACAACAATTTAACATAATTTTAGTATCACCCCTCAGGAGGCAAAGTAGTACGATATGACATCATTAGCGAGTGGGACTGAGATTCAAGAATACAACATCTCTATGTAAAAATTTGTTTTAATTGATTCTGAGTAAATAAAACATTAGATTCTGCACAAAGTGCAAAAATACATCAACAAAAGAAATAAGTTTCAAACAAACCATTGACTCTGCATAATATTGTTTTCCTTTTAAAGCACATCTAGCCTATTTGTGCCATTGCAAATCCAATCCCGATCAATATCTCAAATTTTCTGCTGACAATGGTTGCAAAGCTTCTCCGAAAAAGAACAGCCTAATTTCTAAGACTCATGCACATGGCAACATGTTGAATAAGAATGACACATTCTTCACAGCTGCACATGAATGTGACCGACTTCATAAACCTAGGCCTCTTTGATAATCATTTAAAGGCCACTTGAATGGAACCGGAAGTGACTTATTGAACAGCCGGATTGTTTCAATCGACAGCCAACACATCAGATGAACTACATTGTAACCCCTGACCTAGCGAGCTGATTAATTTTGCACATCAACTTTTAAAAGTCAAATTACAACTGTGCATGCCCCTTTTTGATGTGGTCAATAATGACAATGCTTTGCCAACTTTGATCACCTTGCTGTTGGGGTCTGTAATTCAATGATTGACATTGACAAATTATTCCTTTCAACGGATTCAATTCATCCTGACACTTGTTTAGCCTATTAGGCTTCAGTACTAGAGATACTATATCCATCCATTGTGACTATTTGGTTTCCTTTGCAAGAGACAAATACTCAACTGTCATTTTTCATGGATCTCAGAAGTCAGTAAAACTTGTGGATATATGCAATTACTGTCCTTCAAAAATGCAGAGCATCCGGCTGTTCATTCTACCTTTAGAAAACCGCAAAGTCTCCTGGGCAGTTGTTACACCAGTAATCTTAAAGCAACAGTGATTCAGAGGGTAAGACGGTGGGATAACTTTAAGACACAATAATGTGGCTAGCCTCGTGTGGGGATGTTGGGTTTTTTGTGTGGAGCTGTCTTTACCAGGCAACCCATTGTGGAGCAGTACTAAGCTGGGCCAACAACCCCAGGGCAAGCTCAACACTGTTTGTCGGGAGAAGTTTGTAAAAACCTTGTCAGGAACTTGTAAAACCTTTGAGTTTGTACAGTTTCTTCTTGCTCAGAGGGTTGAGTAAGTGTTATACAATGGCAGACCCCTCTGATGGTAATCTATTTTTTTTATGGACGGGACAGGTTTATTTGCATCAACAATTTACAGTGATTTAGTTGCTTTTTCTGTTTCATCGCATTCAAATCAAAAACATACAATCATTGTAAAAATCTTCCTTTTTAAACATTTCAGAGAAACGTCAATATACTTGGGTTGTTTCTTGAGACTCAACAATCAAAGCAGGCACACAAATAACTGTTTGTTAAGATCTTTGTTTTCCTAAAACTTACAGGACTTGCTCTACAATTTGTTTTGTAATGTTTTCTTCCTGTTTTTCAAACTGTTGGTTTCATGAAATTCACTGCGTGTCATGATGTTTAAGTATGCTAATTAACTCTTAGTAACCTCTGAATACATTAGCATCACAGACCTTTATCTATGTCATGACGTAGGCAATCATTAGCATTCCAAAACAGCTCTGAACTTTAAAGACTTTAATTACACATAATGTGCTACATTAAGATTAGTATTAAGCTGATGGAAAGATAACATATTTAACAGTTTGACGTTTGTCTGATTAATTTATGGCAGACAGATTTGTTTTCATTGATCCAGGAATGTGTCTGCTGATTGGAAACTTAATCAAATTTGTATCTAAATATTTGATAACCAATGTTTATCAAAAATTAACACGCACACTTGCGTTACAAGTCCCATAAAGCCACATGTCTTCATGATAGGAGCACTTTTCCTCCCATTTGATTATGTTTTATCAGACGTAAGCTTTCAACACGTGTTTGTAGAAGTTCACAAACTCGGTTTCTGGGAGAAAGAGGCATGCACAGTGACAAACAGTCCCTGAGATAACCTTTCAAATACAACCAAATAATTTTGGATGAGCTGGCAAGCCCCACAATCTTGTACAGACTTTGAAAGCCCTCCAGCACCCAAAACACAAAGTCACTAACCCCCACCAAAATATTTGGCCCTCTTAAGTCTCTTATCTCATCATCACTACAAGTGAAAAGTGATCGTGCATCAATTGGGATGGGCATGTAGTCCTGGTGTACAACACCTCACCTATTGCTGCATTTGTTTGTTTGCATTGCAGTCCCTCCCTTACCAACAAAATAGATACTGTAGCCTTCAAGAGTCCCACAATCACACAGAGGATTTGTTTTGGGGCATTCCTTGCATCCCAGTAGGGATTTTGTCGGCTGCTTTTTCAGAGGGATTTTAGGCATACCTTAAGGGGAATGAGTCGTGGGTTTTCAGCAGAGGGTAAAACTTGTCAAATGTTTTGTGTTGACTGCTTGCATGCACGGCATATGCATCACAAGTATCCTGGGAACAAAAAATGTGGTCGCAGATGCAATCGGTACAGGTGTCCACCCCGAAAAATGTCTTTATGAAAAGCGCAGCGCACCGTCTTGTCAATTGATATTCAATCATCAGTTTAAACCTTAACTCAGATTAAATAAGCATGCTGGGGCAGCCCGACGTGCGAGCTAACCCCTAAACCTATTCTTAGACAACTTCGAGTCGGAAGCGGGAAGACCTTTAGTTCTGTAAGCACCACAGGAAACTGCTGGCACAAATAAGAAATGTTTTGACAAATTACGGCTCCCCTAGGCACTTCCCTCTCACACCAAACTACCCCCACCACTGTATCAATTACACGCACTGCCGCCTTTTCTTTCATCTACAGTCAATCTGGTGGTTTGCAAAAAGCCAGAAAGCTTCCAGATATATAGGATTGTCTGTATACAAACAGACTTTTGTGGCAATATTTTGCATGCACTTCAGGCATAACAAGCAATAAATATCTCACAGGACTTAATCTGAATGACATGTGCTTTAAGCATGTCAGATGCTTTCTGCATTTTTACTTACAAATAATTGTAAGCAAAAGTGGGCAATAGTTTAACCACTTTATTTCGCTTTAGTGAGTTTTATGAGCTGTATATTTTAAATATATATATGAAAAGACATTACTTTGAGCCAATCAGTAGGAGAATAGTTTTGCACAACTATGTCACTATGTGTTTGGATCACATAAATAAAATAAGAATTGCATTATATCCTAAAACTAGAGAGAAAAAGAATTAATTGTTGAAATTCCCAACTGTAAAGTGAAAGTTTACACAAACTGCTGAAAGCACAAAATATGGGGTGCATAATATAGGTGAAGTCATTCAAGTCAAATGCTTCTCAAGTTCTTAAGAAAACAGTTAAAAAGTAACTGAATGGAAACCTTAATGTATGTCTGGAATGTATGAAACACTTGACATGGCTGCTCAGCAAATCTAACAATGTCTGATACTCCCAATTGTGACGTAATACATGCATTTGGAGACAGTTATTCTTTGCTCTGTGATCCACATAATGCAACTTTTATTTGATTTGCAACAGACCATAAGTGATGTGTGTAACCAGCAAACAGAACAGAAATGGATAGAGGTTCTACTTGGACAAACTGGGGTACAAAGAAACAAAGTGGCTTAATTAACAGTTAAGCTACATTTGTCACAAAGGGCCCCGCTAAGCTTTACCTACATGTATATGCTTTGTTGTGCCAACACCGCACGTATGCTATGTAAAGTATACATTATCATCAAGTAATATCACTAAAGCCCCGACAATTGACATAGTGGGTGGCATATGTGGACAGCCTTTCAAACTTGGACGATTGCACTACCATGTGTTGGTTCTACTCTTAAAATGCCAGCATTGGTTAGCCACAGCTCTGTCCGATTAACATACTTTGGCAAGTTGCAGTTGGCTTTTGTCACACCATTGCAAATGCTCCAGTCATAGTGTTGGTTTTTCAGGACATATTTCAGTGATGTTCGCCTTGACTACGAGTTCATCACAGTAATTGTAAACAATATCAAAGCAGTGTCTCTAGGGTGGACATATTAACTGGGTAAAACTAGCTACTTTCTTTACCAAATGCACAAAAATGGTTGGGGGGGGGGCGAGGACACGTGATAAAACTGTATACATTGGGCATGTGCCCCTACTCCCTCCATTCCTCCCCCCCTCCCATCACACAACAATATTAAGTGTAGTACATGCAGCATGTATAATTTGTTGCATAACTTTTAAAAGTAGTATTTTCACCTCTCTCGAAGACTTCCACTTTCCCCTTTAAAAGCAACACAAGAAATTGGTAGCTGCCTGACAGGCTGTTTGCAAGTGTCCAACAAATGTTCTAGGTCTAGCCAAAAAGAGTTCACCTGAGCAAACAAGTCAGTTCACAGTAGCAACAGGAGACTAACACCGACAAAGAAGTTGCTACAGTTACTGACCAGGGTGCCTTCCCAAGACACCTAAGCAGGTGGAGATGAACTCAGTGTAGGGAAAGGAAGTAAGGAGTACACAGGTGTAGCATTATGAGTGACTTTCGGTCCTAGCTGTGATAAAAAGATAACCATATAGGCCTACATGTACTTGTAGAGTAGGCAAACAAGTTCACTCCCTACAAATCATGATAATTAAACTTTTAAACTGTTTGACAGTATATTGTGTGGAACTTCTAATTAAACATGCAGGACTTAGTATACTGCTCTATGGTATACTACAAGGTGCAAATACTGCGCATAAATACAAGGTTTGTGGTGCTTGACATTGTTCAAGGTTGTTCCCTTGTTATGAAAAGAGTCTTGGGAGTCACTGTTGTTCAGAGCATGATAAATATACCTTCCCCTACCCAACTCTTTATGTTCATTTGCTGTGCTTGTACCAAACTGTTAGGCACCTTGTTTCTTATGTAGCTCACTTGTTTAAGAACCTTGCTTGCATGGAAAGTGGTGTTTTTGTTTGCAGGGTGGAGGAGGCTTGAACACAGATAGCACACAAGCCCCACCAGCCAAAAATAAAAGGGTTCCAGCTAGGGTTTAAAGCTACCCTCTGAGGCCCTGTAATTGCTGATCCCCCTGTTGTTCCAGAAGGCAACAACAAGGGATTAGCTTTTGATTCTTCAATAGAGGCGGAGAGCCCCACAGGTACAACTACCCCAGAGGGGTAAACACCTTCTAACTGAAGGGTGTCTCCATAGGATAAGACATGTTTGGTGCCATCTTGAAGCTGTGGCAAGATATCTTGTAAGTACCACTGTACATACACAATGTGTCAACACTTCTAAGAATTTTTCTTTTTGCCGGCCAGGGCCTTTCAAATGCCTGGGAAAACAGTCAGATTGCAGTTGCAGCAATGAATTGCAGTCAATCTAAAGATAGGTAGTGAAAGTTGAATTTTCTTCTTCAGAAAATACTTATTTTCCATTTCTATTTGGAAAAACTATAAAAATCTAACCCTGTACGTTCGCAAAAATTTGCACTATACACAGCCAAAATGGCACAAGTAAGATTTATCTTGGTTGACGCTGTCAGGGGAATTGGGTCCCTAGCTGTTTTTTTAGAATTTGTTTTACCTAGGTGGGTCTGTATCATGATTTTGTTGTAACACCTTACAGTCAGTTTACCGCTGATACAATAATGTGTGTATGATTACTCCACTAAGCTCAACTCGTTCATTGTAACAATAACTTAAAGAACTCAAAAATATGATGATTGATAACCACATGAGCAGGTATGAAATAAAAATCAACAATTTCCCACTATTGGCAATAATTATTTTGAAGTCTTATGTAAAAACAACTTTGCACTAGATTACTTTTGGACCTGCAGTGTGCAAGCACATCAAACACCCACACAAAGAAACACAACAGTAAATATAAAGTAACTATGACACACCCTTATGGATGGAACTTTAATTTTGGGGTGCAGACACTGGCATTCCACAAAGTGTTAAACAGTCTTTTTTCATCACCATTACTTCAATTCCACGTGGGTTATAAAAATAGTCAATATTTGTAGAGCTTATTGTGCACAAGCAAAGGACAGATACCAGCTGAAGCGGCACCAGTGTGTCAAACCAAAGACACAAATTTGTCAATCTTAAATACTGCTACATTAACTTTTGTGTGTGTAGAGGGGCTCTTTTTTTCTCATCGGCTCCTTTCAAGTGTACTCTATCCAGGGAAGCGGGGCTTACAGGGGTAGGATACACCCACCACTATAGAAAAAAGAACACCTAATCATGTCTAAGGAGGGTTGTTTGCCCAGCTAATTGGTTTTTAAGCAGACCGAACATAGTTAAGAGTCCCCATGTAGTCATGGCACCCACTATATATATATATATATCTCGGACCCCTTCTCTACCGGCATCCCCTGTCTACTCTAGGGCCTTAGTGCTGATGAAAGACATGGGTCTTCGTCTGCTTTATATTGTGTGGACAAAAGTTTATATAGACATACCTCCTGTGCATGTACATGTACATGTACAAGAAAAGTCTAAGAACAAGTATGCACAACTTCGCAGTTGTATTATTAGATCAAATATGATTACTTTTAACTGCTACCTCCTCTGCCTTTCAATCGACATTCCAGAAAAGGGCTTCTCTCAATTTGTGTATACTTTGTTGGAGTTCAATATAAGTAATGATACCCTCAATCCCTCAAGACTCATTCATGGTTAAGTATTTTGTCATTCTTTAGTTTGAATTGATGTGTACAACAAATTCAGTTACAGTGATGATATGAATGAGAGAACAGCTTATTATGCTTCTTCAAACTTGCCTCATAATGAAGGTGTAATTATCTCGGCTGGTCCCCTGCTTGCTCAAGACTCAGGCCCTGGCTTCTGGAGCATGTCACCCAGCATGGTCCCTCGCAATCAAGTTCAGGCTCAGGACCAGTTCAAATTTAGACAAATAATGTGCACCTTTCATTGATTAGGGCCAAGTGCTGGACTGTGCAAACATAGCTGGATCCAGTTAATTGTAAACACCAATTAAGTGCAATAATGGGGTGATAATTGCTCTCAGTTGATTCAGTCAACATTTTGTAGAGGGGTAACAACTGAACCCATGGGAGAGGGAACTGTTTCCTTTACTGTAAGGTCAAAGTTTACCACAAACAAAAGCAAGCACTGGGTATTATCAGCAGGGTTGCATATTAGTTTTCAATGAAAAACTACAGAATACATGACTTCGCAGGTTTGTAAAGTAGCTGAACTGTCTTTTTAACTGTACTTTATTTGTAGGTTGTTTTCTACTATGATGAATTGTTAGGACACAAACTTGGATCCTAAAACAATTAAATGATACCCTACATGTTTCATATACAGTGAAAACAATAACACAAAAAGTTGTTAGCATTGGATAATCTGATTAAAAGTGTCTGCAGGTTAATGAGGCAAACAAAATAATTAATAAGTATTGAACAGAACCTGTGATCTGAGGAGGGAGCTAGTGATAGGGGTGTGCATTTCTGCAGGAGTAAATGTACAGACATTTTTGGTAGCATCCTATAAATTATTTTATCAGGCCAATCAACAGACCTCACAACGTGTTGATTCTACACCCGGACATCTCAAATGATATCTGCCCTTCCCCAAGCTCTTTACTCTTCATAAAACATCAAATTCAAATATTCAGTATCCATCGCATGTGAAGGATGTACCAAATTAAATGTATACATATTTTTTTCATAGCCACTTGTGGTTAGTAATACATGTCAACATGGTTCGATCACACAGGTTTGCCTGTTTGTTGAGATACCGAAAGTTGTACAAGTAGTATATGTAACTCAATGAAATTTCCTTCATCAAATGACACACATTAGACTCACAATTTCAACCATTGCAAAGTTTGTGCATGTGTTGCAACTTTCAGCAGGTTAAGACTGAAAACTTCCAGAATTAAACTTTGCCTCAAAGATGTAATACTTCCAAAACAGTTTTAGACAGAAAATATGAAACCTATCATTCCTCAAGAGAAAACAAATAACATCAAATAGGCCTGCGTTTAACATTCCATTTTGTATATAAAAGGTTTAGGCCTACCTGTGTAGGCCCTAATGAATGCTAATGTTGCTTCACTGTGTTTGTAAACCAACAGAACTGTACTTGTTTATTATAGAATGATACAGTATAGGTCAAGGCCTAAATGTAAGTCAGTGGGTCGTGTAATGGACTTTGTACCCAAACTTTTGATTGCAAAAGGACATCAAACGCATGTGATTTGGGGTATGCAGGCGTAGGCGTAGAAGACAACGTGGAACAATGGAAGTTGGCAAACTGTTTCTAATATAATCTACAAAAAATGATGGATTTTTCTATTTTTATTGCTTACATAACAGACTTGCAAATATTTTGAAAACAACAGACCCTGGGAATGATTATTCTGATGTAAATTGATATCCATCGGGAGATGGGAACTAAATATTTGCTGATATTCCAAGATATTCTGTAGTTTTTGTTTGTTGGAAATTAAGCACGGTGCAATACTGCAATCAGTATAATTCTCATGGGAACACACTCACACAAAGAAATAGTTGCCACTGACAGCCAGTGGATGTCTTTTAGCGAGTTTGGACACTTGTTTGTAAAGGTAGGGTCATAGATTGTTTTTTGTCAACATCATGCTGATTTATAGGCAAAATTATAAAGAAAGATACAATTAAAGTCACATGTGAAAGTTTCAGCCAAATACAATTTCTGCTTGCTGAGAAAACAGCAAAAAACTGTCACGCTATTTTCACAAGAACGTCAAATCCATCCATGTTTTATAGCGAGGTAACAGCTATAAAATGGACACCGCAGAATGGACAACAAACCCTCAGAAATCTGAGAAACGATTCATGCATGAATCGTTTCTCAGATTC
>CM021530.1:17056120-17078777 GCA_010994315.2 Pisaster ochraceus
CAGAAATCTGAGAAACGATTCATGCATGAATCGTTTCTCAGATTCAAATATTTTGAGGTGAAATATTTGTCAAACCTTATTACTTCGAAGGGAATGCTTTCTCAAAATAGTTTATACTATCAACAGCTGGAGTTCTTCTCACCGAGTGAGTTTTTACGGTCATTAATTTCTAGAGTATTTACCAATCTATGACCCTACCTTTAAACACCTTATTTTGTAAAATTAAGCCTTTTCTGTTCTGTAATCCTTTTTTCAACAAAATACTATTTCCTCTCAATCTAAAAGAAATGGCACAAACAAACATCAACAAATTTTGTAGTCCAAGTCATACTGAGGATATTTTTAACAGCATCCAATAGTTTATTTCTCATGGTTGTTATCTCTCATTTCTGAAGACAAGGGAGTAAATTTGCCTTTGATAGTGGTATCACACATTGGGTTGTCTGTCGGCAGCTCAAAGAGGTTGCAAATGTATTTCTGTATTAACCACAATTACATAAATAGTGTTCAGCAGTAGGGGATCTTCTGACAAAGAAACCACACCATACACAAAGAGCGAACAAAAAGGTTTACTTAGTGGTTATAATGCATGTATTATGCAGTTTTGCCCTCAGGGAGAGCCAGAAATGTGCAACAAATTTAATTATAATTCAAGAAATATGGTGGGGAAAGAGTAATAAAAATGTATATTTGTACAGGAGGAGGCTATAAATAGTGTTACAGCGGTGCAACTCACTAAAAATTGCTAGTTCTCTTGCTGTTTGCGGCAATTACACATACAGCAGACAGGCTGTGCTTAGCTACAGGATAACATGATTCAAGACAGTTAATGGAAATCTTGCTTCCTGATTTGCCACCCCCAGTCCCTGGTGACCAGCCTTTTTTTCTCCTGCTGGGAAGACTTCTGCTGCACAATGATCAATCACCTGGCATTGTAAGGGAATTGGCCAAATGTCTTTGTAGGAGTGACCACATAAATTTACGACAGGTGTGCCAAAGAAAGGGCGGGAGATGGACAGAAATCGGAAGGGATTGCATGGACTTAGAGATTTTTCCACATGACATTTTATAAAATAGAGAAAAGACCACCCATACAAATGTGACAAACATGGAAGTAGTTGTTAGAAGGTAAACTTTCCCTACCATAATCCCCATTAAGATGCCACAGTCAGATCTGGCTTCATTCTTCTATCTTCAATTGTACTCCGCCCAGTAATTCCTTCAAATGGATGACAACCTCTGACTGCCATTTCGACTTAGCCTCCTTAAATCCCCATTTAATTATTTTCTTTGACATCCTTTCTTGATGGGGCAAATTTGACTGTATGTTGCCAAACTTTTTGATGTTATTAGGCTATATCCTTAAAGTTGAATATTATTTTAGTCTCAAAAGTGATTCACACACCTAGTAATTCAAGGTCCTTGATTGTTGATTGATGCCATCTATTTTATCCAGGTGTACATGACAATAGTCAATAGGAGGTAACATGCAGTGACAAACTACAAAGGAGCTGAACTCCCTGAATCCTCATTGCAAAGCATCATTCAATGTAAATTAAATTGATTAAAGATATCTAAATACAATGCTGGTCTGAACTAGAACAACTAAGTCTATGCTAGATTTAATAACCAAACACAGCTATTTCATAATTGCACAGTGAACAAATACTGTGGGCGTAAGAAGTTATTTACATGAAGACTGCTTAACAACCATGCTGCTTGTTCAATACAACAGTACTGGGGTAACTGCACAAAAGTATCAAAACTCAGAACATGTACAGACACGTTCTTCTTCAAACAAACACGGAAAAGTAACCAAGTAGAGCAATTCTTATGCTTGAGGAATTTTACTCTTTTACAACTCAGGAATGTTTGGCGTATTGTGATTGAATTTTGCAGTGCTCGTATACAGCCAAGAGTACTTTTGCTTTCATTTTCAAATGTAAACTATATTTCAAAGTACAAGGTACAAACAACCACCCACCAGTAGGTTCTTCATCTTACTGGAATATACACAGTACACACATTTGTATTTAGCTGTGAAGGATTGGACCTTAGCTACTGCAAGTGAGCTATAAAAACTTCAATTTTACAATGTTTTGTTCCATTTAAAACAATTTGATGGACATGTAAGCATAAGCTGATGGACTGGAGTCCCTTCATTGGGTGTAATGGGCCAGAGACTGGTTTGTATGCAATAGTTGTACCCACAACAAACAATTTACAATTCTTTATGCAAATAGCTTGGAATTAAACAACATATTATGACATGCCACAGATGATTTGTGTATAATTTTTCAGGAATTTGTTGGGAAAGGACCTTTGTAAGTTGCAGGTATCATAAATGGGTGGAGGATCACTGATAACAAGAGTGTGTTTGATTTAAACCTCTGCCCAGTTCTTTATCTTAATTAAATCTCTTTAGTCTAGTAACAAGATTACAATATCTTTGCTATATATAGTTTGTTATATTAAGATGTGGGTGTGAACATAAAGTGCACGTGTACAAAATGTACAAAAACATATACACTTTTTGTTTGTTTAACTGTACTGCTTTATAATTTTTCAGTCAGGTTTATAACTAAGTTTAAAACATTCTTACAAATGCAAAGTTCCTTTTGCACAGTGTATTTACCACTGCGAATGTGGTGTGATGTATCAACTAGCCCTATTAATAACCTAAAATATTTTGTGAAATATTTAAGGGTTTTCATTGTTCATTTTCATTTTAAAAATAAAAGTTTCTGTTACTTCATTTAATACTAACATTCATAAACATGAAACTCTGACATTTTCAGTTGGAGTTGTTTTTTGACTAGTTCGCTTAAAAAAACACAATAATGTGCAGAACTTTTACGCAGCACGCGGCGGTGGTCTTATAAACTGGCATTCAAGTTTCCATACATGTTTGGCGGTAGTAATGTCAACATGCCACTGTGGTTGATTGCGCGTACACAGGTAACTGTTTCATAAAGTCCCTATGGTCATGGTTCGATGGTCTTGGTGAAAAGGCACTGTAAACAATGATTGGATTAACCCTTTGAATGGGTTTGTGCCTAATATCAGCCAAATTTTGTTTAAATCTAATTATACTGCATTATAATGATTGTGCTTCAGAAATATGACTGCAAAAAATATGAGCCATAAAAATCTTCAAATGCCAATGAGAAAACGTCTCTATATGGGTGTCCAAATGAAGTTTAATTGACAAAACAAACTTTTAATCTTAGGTAGAAAACAAAGTTACTTTTTGACTGAATATTATCTTGCATAAGTTTTGGGAAAAAAGTTTTTAATCCCGAGGCGAACTAGTTTATATAACCTCAAAACTAATCAATTGCATAAACTAATATTTATCATAAAAAGAATGTAAAACGATGAAATGTATTTCATCATTGCATAATTTTTACTAATATGTATATTACAAACAATTCCATGCAAAGTAAATGTACACCAACAACAATACAGCAAAAACGTAATGAGTTCCATACCCGTCCAAGTGGACAGTGTATTCAATTCATTAAATTTACTTCATTTACATTAAGGCAAGAGTACAATAAAAGAGTACAAGAGACCACTCTGGTCGTAGGTTTTGTTTTTGTTTTTTTTTTGTTTTTTGAGGGGGGAGAGGATACACTTTTTACGTTGCCTGGACACCTTTAACAAAACTGTTCTAATCACTATAAATATTGCTGGAAAAACTTATCCTTGTCTTTTTTTACATTAAAAAATTCCAAAGAGAATTAATGAAATAGTCACTCAAGTAATTGAAATTTGCTCACTAAAGCCAGAAAGGTACTGGATAACTTCTACTTCTTCTGCACAGAACTATCAAATCAACTTTTTTCTTCGTACATATTGTTTTTATTATTTTGGCAAGGACAGATGGTACTGCATGCACGCACATACCACACGTATGCGTGATCGCAGGTAGGTAGCTGGTATGCGCAGGAAACAAGCATAATTCCGAACAACAACCAAAGTATTTCTTTTTATGGTGCTGTTAATTTTTGAGGCTCATAGTCTGGATCTTGAAAATATGCATAAAATAGTTACGATGTGTAAGATATTAGGTCCAACACAAACGAGCAGTCAAGACTGGTTCCCCAGGCTGTTATTGCCTAATTAAAAAAAAAACAAAGTTTGAAATAAAAAATTCAAAGCTACTGGAAAAGCTTTGAGATGAGCACGCTTCTTCATTAAATTATTTTAAATTTATACAAAATCATACAGTGCAATTGCCAAAAAATGTAAGATTGTTTTTTCTTCCATTGAGCTGTGTACTTGTAAATGCCTATAGGAAGTCCAGGCTGTATGGATCTTGTGTTAACATATGTCATGGGTTACATGGTCTATAAAAGCTGCCACAGTGCCAGTAAACGCTGCATTTTATTACTAATTACGGCAGCTAGGTATACCGTTGATTTATATGAGTATACGTATACTTTCACCCGTACGCACTAAGAGTACACAACATGTAGTTGTAAACTATTGAAGTATTTTTTCATTTAATTTTTTCATTGATTAATTCTGGTTGTGAAGCCAAGGGCTCTCAGAAATGCTAACTTAATCACTGTACTGGCCAAGAACCCAGTGGAGAGAAGAGAAGACAATGAAGAAAGTTTCAGTTTTAGATGTGGAAGGAAAACCCCAGAGAATTTTTCTAGGGAAAACCCACACATTCAGGCAGGGACTGAAAACTCAATCCACATAGTGCCCCCAGTGGGATTTGAACTGGAGTCCCAAGAGGTGGAAGGCAAGGCAAGATGTCACTATACTAACCTGACTGCTCAAGAAAAGTTATTTAACAGTAATTGCGATAATCATAACCCTCAATCCATCCCGACAGTCTCAGACATGTTTTTTTCTGACGAACCGTGTGTTCAAAGTTGGCAATTTTAAATTATGTTTTAAAAAACATTATAAGGGACCCACAATTGGGAAACTGTAAGTTGTTGGGAAGAACATTTTCAAAATTTGAAGACATGCTTCGTCATAACCCTCCGATCTATGAGTATGACTGTCAGAAGGATCGAGGATTACGATTATCACAACACTTCACTAACAATTACATGTACATTGAGAATCAATCATTTTGATTAGTGCTGTATAAAAAAAATACAGTACACTTCAGTACATCTGATTATTATGAAAATATTATTTATTACTAAATTTGACGACAGTATAGGAAGATACATTGCAGGGCTCAAATTTTACACTGGAACAGGCTTGAGGCCAGTAGTTTTGGTGTTGGGCTAGTAGGCCTAAACGTTTGACTATACAAATCCGGCGGTCTTGTGTTTTTGAAATAACAATATTAATGAAGAATAATACCTCACTGTGTCACATCTTGAACACAAAACAATATGTTCAAACGTTGACTTTGAGTCTGATAAAATACCTTTCAAATGTATTGAGAAATGACCTAACGAAGTGTACTTAACACCCATAAAGACAAATGAAATCAACCTTCTCTTACATACAGGTCTTAGCACTTGTTTAAATAACACAATTAACTTAAATGCATGTTAAACTGGTTCAGAAAGTTTTTTCTTATTTTGATTCTAGTCTCGTAAAAACAATTCTGGTCCAGTAACCATTTTGCGCCTCAAGCCCTGTGGTCTTGAGGATTTTCACCCCAAATTCAAGCCCTGCTTTGTTGCATTGCACACTGACATGATACACTTGTCACTAGCTAGAGAAATAGAAGTCGAGGAAGTAGAAATAAGATAAGACTATTTCTACCAACAGCTACCAAAGTGGACATGTTTGCACTACACTACCTATGTACAGCAGTCAGTCTCGCTTACTTTACATTACATAGACACACCTTTTGAATTCAATCATACAATTAATTACAAATGAAGTCAGTCAGTAGTCCAGGTTCATTGAACATGATGAAAGCCTCCCTTCAAAATATAACGCTATAATGTATTATATGTGTAGAAATGTTGACCCTGGCTGCCATTTCTGAAATACCACCAAATACCAATATTCCTCGAATTCTTGAATGCCCATGACGGAAGAGGGGAGCGTTGTGAATAGGATACATACCTTACGTTGTACTTCTAAAGCGAGAACTGTTGTTGACGGAAACGCTCCCTCTCTCCCCCAGTGTTGTTGGCGGTATTGCGACCAGAATACCCCACCAGCAGCACAAAGACCACAAGTTCCGATAGCTAAACGTTTAAACTTAACTGCAGTTGATGTTGCACCTGACGCCCTGGTACTCATGGGTCTCAGCAAACCCAAATTCGTCCATTTCGACGTCCGTCGGCCAAAGATTTTCCAGGATGTCGCCATCTTGGAAATACTTGTCAACCTACTGCGACTGCGCCGCACGTTTAGTCTGTGGACCAGTTGTTATGTTTAACAGAAAGCACTACGGGTAGTCTGGGCTTTAAACTCTCAGAAAGTTAGTCGAGCAGACGACGCTGCAGTTGTGCACCACCACACGAGTATATTACGTGTTCCCACATGTCCAAATGATAAGGCCCGCATTTACACCTGCAACAAGTTTCACAACCGCTTGAAACTCTTAGTGTTTCTGCACAACGAATGAAGCAGTACCGAAGTATATTGTCTGCCGAAAGTAAGCATTTGGATATATTGTCTATGAAGCAGGGTAACTTTGATTAATAACAAATATAGTTTCTCGTTCTTAATTCCGAGTTTGCAATTAACCTGTTTGTTTTTACCGATATTCCGTACTCCACTTTTAAAAGTAGACAGACGTAACTATGTCCATTCAAACGAAAAAATCATGATGAATTGCCGTTGCTTCTTTTATAGCACTGTGTGTTTTCTCGTGGTGTAACAAACGAAGAGATCTTAATTCCTTGTATGTAAAATTTCCCCTTGATTTATTTTGTTTTATGCTTGGGTTAGTTTGGTGATCAACTGCCGTCTCCATGGTTATATCAAACGTCAAACTCGGCTTACAATTATAGTCATAGATTATGCACGGTAATCTAAGTGAATCAACATTTTGATTGTGGCTTGAAATGTTTCTGCTGCAGTTTTAATATTTTTGTAAAAGGAAAAATCACGTCCATTGCAAATTTTAAGATCATGCATGCATTGGCGATCATTAATGTACACGTAACATCAATAGGTTGGTCGCTTTTACACTAAATCTGAAGTAGCCAGTCGATAATTCGTTGAGATGAGAACGCAGTTTGGGTCATACACTAGCGTCATGTTTGAAACTCAACATTTTGACCTCAGTGCAAGCGTTCACTATCCATGTTAAAATGTCCGCGACAAGCCATTCGGATCTTCTTGATTGACTTTCTTCGTTTTAAATAATCTTCGTTTCATCAGATTTAGTTGTTGCTGAGATAAGTTGCATTTCACTCTTTTTTCTTGTCCGGTACCTACACAATTATTCCAGTCATTTTCTGGGCGGCCGTGTGATGTTCTAAGAAGAGATTGGCCTGGATTCCATGCTGACCTTGTCTGAAAGTCAGTCTCCTGGGGGGCGAATATACAAAATAAACAAACTGACTGAATATTTTTCCATCGTTAAAAAGAACCGACCACAATAAACACGGTGGCGAGTCTGGAGCCTGCTGAACCCAGCCAGGGAAGCCTCCACGGGGAGAGGGGGAACATTGGAGGGAATTTAACCGCCGAAGTATGTGTGCTGTGCGCGGTCAGCTTGTACGATCCACAGCGAGAAAACAAACGATCTCTTCAAATCCACACCGTAAAAAAATTATAGGTCTAATTGGACATTCATAAATGAATATGACTGATAAAACAATAATTACTTGAACGTTGAGTTTGACATTTTGAAGTGGGTGCTTTTGACCGTGTGGAGAAGTGTAGGCTAACGTGTAAAACAACACTGCGTTTGACATGTATTGTTTTGCATTTCTCGAAAATAATACATCCTAATGTAGGTTTGAATATCTAGTTTACGATCTCACAAACACTACCGTATTTTACACACGATTTTGAGTGGATGAACTGCATTAAGATGGTTTAACATTTTATTTTGTAAACGTTGATCAAACAGACAATAATGTTACTTGCTCAGCATAAATAACGGTTCCCCTTGCTAACACATACAATTGTCGAGTGTAAGTTTTAACTTACACAGTTTAAAGTTTTAAAAAAATGTGCAGGACAACCTCGTCGTGCTGCCTGCTGAAACTCTTATTCTAAATCTTAACACAAATTAACACATTCTAACATTAGTGCCTTGCCGCGCACCAATTAGCGCATTAAAAAGCAATCTGATACAGAATTCACCTAGTGAAAAAATTTACATGAGTCATTTTGTTGTCCCAATGTTCATTAACCTATTGTGTAAAACGGCTTCCCCGACCGCAGTAACACCACAGAGTCAGAAAATAGACCATTGGCGGGAAAATAAAACTTCCGGCGGAAACTTCTTGACTGTATTATTGTTTCTGATTAAACGGTTTGTAGGCGGTAAGGAAATAGCACGGACATCAGAGATTAAAATACGTCACAACTTGCGCATGTTCTGCAAAGGGTTTCCCTTGTGTTAGTGACTTCCCGGTAAGGTGTTATTGACAGGTACAATACATTATTTCATTAATAGCCTGTTACGTGTACGTGTGGTTAATAGTTTCCTATTGTTTTTTCTCGGTTCTTAAAACAGGGTTACCCACGATTTGCCGCGGGCCGCCACGCTTCTGGCGGAACACCACTCGTCCGCAGCGGTGACTGACGTATCGACTCTATGACCGGATCTACAACTGTCTGATTGCAGCGGAGGAGGAGAGATCACACACGTGACCGGCGAGCGAGCCCACTGAGCGCTGGGATAATAATGACCTCATCTTATTTACATGTCGGAGTTCGAAGTACATATATAGAGGCCTAATCTCCCCGGGCGTTTATCTATATCCTTGGCTGGGCCAGCGAGAAGTTCGCCAAGTGCGTGACAGTGTGCACATCTCACGCTAAGCGGATTCCCTCTTTTTTTTAACTGAGGTTATATTGCATTGCAGCATCTTTCTCCCTCGTGGCAGAGGATAATATTGCCTGGACTAGCAGGCCTCTATTCGCTACCTACCAGACAGACAGGGAAACTTTTACGTGACGCACCGCTGCAACTTCTTGTGCTCGGAGTGTCTCCCATATTTTTGTGCGTGTGTGTGTTTGCATTGCCTGCGGGCCCCGAGAGAGTTGTCTGGCGCTTAATTTGGAAGCGCACGAGAGATATCAAGATGAATAACGCAATGGAAAGTTGGATTGAAGGAGCGAGCAGGAGAGCTATGCACATCGGAGCAGTGTTGCTCCTTCTCTGTTTAACATTATCCTCAAGTAGGCCCACACCGACTTTCAATGCTGCTGATGTTGTGTCGTCGCGGCAAGCACTGCCCGAAACCCATGAGCCTTCAACACAAAGTACTGAGCTCGCAAAGGGCGAAATTACAAAAAACGTTGTGCATAATAAAGCAGTGAACATCTCGGTGGTAGAAAGGAACAATATCATCCTCAGCACAGTACAAACATCTGTGGAGGACAACAGAATATCCACAAGAATGAGGAGAATGATCGGAGAAGGATATCGAAAGTATGAATCCGATGTGCTGAAACAGTTATACAGCAGAACTGGTTATTGGCTTGCAATCTATGACAATGAAACAATCCATGGAGCAAGAAATAGATCAGATCCTTACAGTAAGTATAAGATTAAGTTATGTAATATGTGATACATGCTTTATGCCTCAATTTATACTTTCTCAGACTTTTAATCACCTACGGTATAATGCTTTCGTTGAAATCGCACGCGTCTCGTAAACTTATTCGTTGCCATGCATCATAATTTCTGAAGGCCTCTCAACGACTCAAAACACATCGTGCGTTGTCTCATGTCCTTGAAAAACTTTCTGTTTTATTGAAAGCATGTTTGACACAATTTCTTTGCAAGTAATCGGATGGATGAACCACGTCGGGTGAATGTATACACCGTGGTTGACAGAAGTTTCCTTCCCTAAATTTTTAGTAGTTTTACAAGTTGAACGTGGGACAGGAATGAGTAACCGGCAGGGGTACTTGGTCCGCCCTGGCGGGTAGAGTCGTCCCGTCGGGAGGATGCCAGCACGATAGACGCTGGGGTCATTTGCACACTTCCTCCCCGATTAACGCTCAAGCTGCGAAATCAATCGGAGCCACTTGTGATTTTCCAATGGGTCATTTACCACGTGCTAAAAAGGTAAATGATCCAGATAGCTTGATTTTATGAATATCTAATCAGTCGACCGTCCAAGACGAATACTTTCTTTGGGTTTATTCCCTCCCTAAAAAGTTGTAATGAATGCCGTTTTATGAACATTGAAGAAGACCGGTACATGTACGGTATTGCGGCTAATTAAAATAATTAGTAACAGGGGTGCGACAAACTCCATTTGACGGACGGACTTTCCTCGAACAGGACGCCGGACTACAAACACGATCCTAAAGTGGCTTGTAATTAAGGCCGGTTGAGTGCCCGGTGAAATAGACCCCGTGGCTATTTTTCTTCTTATACCATTGATATTGTTCCTTCTTTCGGTTCGGTAACTTCCTTGGGCAAATGAGTTGAAGACGGGTCCCGTGTGGAACCATCCTCTTGACGGCATACACAGGAGGGGGTTTTTCTTACAGGGAGTGCCCTCTGCTTCACAACAAAATTCCGTTTTCACGCCAGAGAAAATTGCGTCACAGTTTACTCACGCTGAAATTGACATGAAAGAGAACATACCGCGAAATGGAAAATGTGTGTCGGTTTCTAATGTACACAAATTCCTGCTATTAATAACCCAATTGAGTGGTCCCGACAGACATTTCGGGCGAGTTTCTCTAATTGATGCGCGAACTTTGACACGGCCTTTTTTGTCCACGGGGTCGACAGCCTTCGAAGAGCAGGGACCCCTCATTAATTTCAAGTGGGCCCTGGAGGAAAAAAAGTTGCTCGAGTGGTCTTCGACACCTGGATCTTGCAGCATTTACGGACAGCAGCGCAACAACCAACCACTCCGACAGATTTCACTCAGTCTTCGTGCTATAGTTACCTTCTTAAAGTAAACATCATGGAGGGTGTTCATTCCCACCAACTCCCACTTCTCTGATTCCCGTGCTTAAAGATGAATATGGTTTTGTAATGCAACAAAGGACTAACAAGCTGACACGATGAGACACAAAAATCTTAGCTGCCAGGTTCAATTCCCTATGGGCGTTCCTCTCAAGAATTTGAAGAAAATTGTCTGGGGTCGCACCCTCCTTTTTGAAACTTTACGTTTCAAACTATGCCGCGCCCGTCTCACGTCAAATGCTGACTAGATATATTCATCTAAATGACTTTTTCGCTATGTTGACAAAACGGCCTACATGTCCCCTTTGTAATCCCTGGTAATCATTGTACAAGCAACACAAGACCTCTGCTTGAAAACCCTGGTATTGTCAAATCGGCCCTTGTAAACCACCGGTGTACGTAAATAGCTCTGACGTCAAGAACGAGGTCCTTCAGCAGTGTGCGTGTAAATTCAAGAGGGTAGGAGATTGGTTGGTTTGGAAATATATCAACCACTTGAATTGGGCCGAAATGGACAATAAGACTGGCTTGAGCGGCACCTCTTTGGGGATTATGTTCAAAGATGCCCATGTTGTAGTTTTTGTTGTTGCTTTCTATTTGTGTTCTGGTACTCAAAGAACCATTCGAAGATTCATCTCGCAACCTTAGAAATTTGGTAAACTGTCAGACAACCCGTTGCCTTGATTGGTCAAGAGTTGCCGATGGGTAACACCGCTTTCTTAGGCGGCCTGTCTATATATTGGCGGCTAATTATAAAGTAGACGTCGTCACGTTCTATTCAAAAATCAACTCTCTCCTATATGCATAGTTTTAAAAAAAATACGACTCTGTGAGATGTTAAACTTAAAGGTGGATTGAAAAAATTATTACTCGTCAAATATCCCCAGCAATTAGGCCCACCGCCGACGCGGATAGTCCGTGACCCAGAGACTGGGGACATGCCGTCACCATATGCCGCTGCGCTCGCTGTCGGATTACCAGGCGAGACTTGGTCGACTGTGTCCCCACTTTGACCTGTTTTACGTTTACAAGGATTGCCCCTCAGAATTCGTTACTGGCTTGCAAGTGGTGAGACGGGTACAAGACTGAAGTTCAAGGGTTGAGCAATTTATTGAGGCTGATATTCCAGGAGGGTGGTTCGATTGTCAGATGTCGGGACTTGATCTCTTGATTGGGTTGAGTTGGGCTGCACCTGATGTAGGTTGTCGGAGAAAAGGGGATGGGTGGGATACTTGCATAAAGTATAAATTGTATTAGGATATCCGTTGCACCCGTAGGTCTCTTACTCGCAACAACGATACATAATCAACAAACACGGCCAAAATCTATCACTCTGATGCATAATGATTGAAAAGCAATGTTATCACCATGAACTTTTAAACTCATGAGACATTCCTTAACATATCTCCAAGAAAGTGTGCAGCAAAGCCTTGGGTGTGATGTAGTATGTTATCGATAAGACATGGTGTCGGGACGATAACAAAATAACCTGAACTTTACGTGCCCACAATGTAGCACACGAAATATCCGTGTCTTAGAATATTCATTCATTAACACAGTTGCAAATAGTTTGGTCAAGACTTGCCACCGGCTTGCCAAAATTACTATGTCTTCTTCGTTTGCAATTCAGCTCACATCTTCTTGCAGAAAATAAGAAAAGAGGTGAAGATGGGCTGTGCCATGCGAATAGACTCTTTGGCGACTGCTCCAGTTTCCCTTCGCGCGGCGCCGAGTCTACCGTTAATTCTCGTCTGCACACAATCGACACGAAAGATGACACCGAAAGATGTGCAAACTTTAACAAAAAGGCTTGAAAAAACGGTCTCCCGCCAAAACTTAGAGAGAGGGAGAGCGAGGCAGACGAAATTGTCTGTGCGTACCACCGGTTAAACAAACCGCGTTGGAGACAGAATATAATAGCGCATGGATTTGTGATTTATATTTCTCGCAACTGCACTTTGGCAGGCACTTGGATAAGAAACGGCGCCCAAATTCCAATATTTGACCACTCCATTATAGTGGCAGTCGTCTCCATAGCAATGTTTGAGATCCTTAACAGCTTATTGCCAGAATTATGAGAAACAAAACAGAGACGATAAAGAAAACACCAGTTCAAATTCAAAACCAAAGTATAGGCATAGAGTTCTTCTTGCGCAATAATGATTCAGTTTTTAATTTTGCAGTTCCATGAGAGGCTTGGGTCATTACACACATGTTTTAATATTAAGTGCCTTACATTGAGACAATGGTACATTATTTTGTTTTTGGAGCCTTATTGTTTTAAACCATTCATTACAAAACCTCATATTTCAAGGCTCATACAAACATCTGTAAATGTGTTGAAAATTTTGAGAAAGTATAAATTAGAATTTTAGTGTTATATTTTACTTCTCTTCTTGTTTTCTTGACTGGCCTATTCATTATTTACTCACAGAAATATAAGTACTTCGTAATTTACATACATTATATATAAGACCTTATTCACTTAATATTGTGGTGAAGTAAGTGCAAAGTTAATTGTTTGCTTGGGAGAGCTGCTGCGCTTTCTCACCGATGAGGTCGCTGATCATTTTCATCAAACATTTTGGCCATTCGGTGCGCAATTAAAATTGGGATACAGAGTTCCACTCGTATTCAAATTTTAAGACCGAGGTTGCTTCAGTACAGACTATAGCCCTAAAACCTGTCAATGTGTTAAACATACATTGTGGAAACGCGACAGACTGGTTTCATACTTGACATAGTTATTGGTTCAGTAGGCCTTACGCTGATTTTAAAAAATCTTTCTGTTCCATTTGTTGCAGCTCACTTGCGGATAACAACGCCGTCCTTTGGCCGAGTCAAGATTCAAGGTGTTCTCAGTGGAATGTATGTTTGCATGAATAGACATGGCAAACTCTTTCCATCGGTAAGTAATGGGTCTATAATGCGTACCCGCCATCAACATTTTCCGATAATTCTTAAGACAAATGCTATCTCAAAAATGCGCATTCTTTGAATTCTGGTATGTTTGAGATAAAATTAAGTTTGAAAATGTTCGTTCAAAACGTTCACAACCAGATTTAGACTTTCGTTTCGCACGACAATGTTCTACTCTGATTTCTGAGGAACAACACAACACCCTTCCATCTTTCTTTCTAAATGCGACCGTGCCCCTGAAATCTAAATGGATTTTTATTTTAATATTGTTTCCAACTAAATAATCGCTCATGGGCCCATAACAAACGATACATTCAGTCCCTAACTACCTGACAAAAAACAAAAACAAAGTCTTCTTGAAGTTAATGACTCATCAATATCAATTGTTCCTCCCAACACAGCCTGTTCACACGCATGAATGCACATTTGAGGAGAGATTCTTGAAGACTTTCTACACTGTTTTCTCTTCCGATCACCATCCTGTTGGAGGCAAAAAGAAATGGTACATTGGTCTAAACGCAGACGGCCGGACAAGGCTTGGGAACAAGACAAAGATACGGCACCAAATGGCACAGTTTCTGCTGGTATCTATTGAAGACTCGTAGCTTCTGTCGAACCATCATCTAAGGTAACGGAGGATCTTTGTAAATCAACGAGACGAGGAACTCTCTATCGACGGGAATTATACAGCTTTGTGGTGTGGGAAGCCAGAGTTTGAACCTCTCGCCGGAACAATTTTAAAGAGAGTCTCGTGAACTCGGTGCATTTTGGTTTTGAAATGAATCCCCGCGGCGATCATGACGTCATGACAATGCAGAAAGACTGCCTTCAAAGATGACTGCGCCGCCACGTAGGATGAAGCACAGACCAAAGACATAATGCTTCAACATTTCTGTGCCTATTGCTAATCTCTCAGAGTCTCGTCTTCAATTACTAAATATATAAATATATCTATATATAACGTGCAGAAAGTATTCCTCATTGACGAGAGTTCGTTGTGTGCTATACTGTCATTTTTTTAAAGTAAAACATCTTAGTGGATTTTATCCAAATGGGAAAAAAAAGTATTTAACATTTTTTCTGTGCAAAATGTGTTACGATTATTACACATATTAAACATTATAGACAATGATGACTATCTTCTGCGAATGTATCTTGTTTTTACCATGCACACAGGAGAAAGGGCACGCATTTTTGATGTTTTTTCTGTCTACAATGTAACTTAGAAACTGTTCGCAACCATTGTTAATTCCCCCCAAATTAAGTACTACTGGCCTTGTGCGCGATATCTTTATCCACAATAACTGACAAGGCCCAACTTTCCATTTAAGAAGTGACCACATTTCCACCATAATTGGAGCCCAGAAACAAAATAAGTCCCATTCCGTCAAACCAAATTTGAGACAAAGCGTATTCGATTTGATTTAAGCACTTGGGAAGAATCTTAGATAAATAATGTACGGACTTAAAAAAACGCATTGATGGTTTTGGGGCATCTGATTAAGCTTATCATAAGCTTCCTATTCATAAGGTCGTGCAGAAGTCAGACAACCATATAAATGTTCTAATCGCTGTATGACTTGGAGACTAATAAGGCTTATTGTGTTGGGATGAAACAAGATTTGTCGTAAAATCGGATGTATTGGCTGACGAGAATTAGTGAAATCCTATATTTGGGCATGAAGACTTCAGTCGAATTCAATCAGTGTCTACGCAATGATTGTAATAAAAACATTAAGTAGGACGGGAAAATCTAAGACGTGTTGGGTTCATTTTTTACCTCTACTTCAATATTTTGGTAAATTTGTACTAGGCCTACTTCCCACCACTGGCTTGCACGATTGGGCCTACACCATGTAGCCGTGTTATAGTGGTTACCAATGCAAAGTAATTGACGGCAATTTAGACACAGTTGATCTATTCATACAAAGAAAAAACTCAGTCTGAGACGAGAAGCTGTGTCTTTTTGTTAATGGCGGTATCCAATTTGGTGAGGACTGTCCTTCGGTGGCTCAGGGGAGAGTCCACCCGTCGGAATAACGCGGTGTCCGATCCCCTGTCAGTCATTCCAACAAGAAGGTATTCACCAAGTTTGCACACATCAGTCGCTTTGCCGACACACCTGGTTTAACCTCTATAGCATCAGCCGACCGTGAAAAAGGGGCTCAGGCTGCCAAGATTAGGGATTTCAGACAAGTGGAGTGACGTTCTGTTACCAGGTCTTATTAGCGGGCCGCCCGGGCTCTTCCTCTTCTGAAAGTGCGTACCGTCTATCGCAAGTACCGACTCATTAATTGTTTGGCTTTCTCCTTTCACAAACATTACCCAAGTGCTATTTTGTTTATGGTTTATAGACAGTCTCTCAGCGTAAAACATTGTACATGTTGGGAAATGCATTTTGTTTCGAGACATTTTTTACAAGTAATGCCCACCGAATAGCTCCTCTAGAAAACGTACCGTTTGATTATAAAGGATTTATAAGTTAAAACATTTGGCCTAGACGTGATGCGTACACTTTCAACGTAAAAAGTAATGAATGCTTAATATTGATGAGTTAAATTAGGAAGCTTGTGGATCTGAGACCCAGTCCAACTTAGTCGTTTTCTGTGAACAGCCCACTAAGTGCTGATGCGTGCTTCTGTAATATTTATGAGAAAACATCCGAGGATATATTTTTATGATGATATTTTTATACGTAAGTTATTTATACGGTGTATTTATTGAATTTAACTTCGAAAGTGTGTGACGCCCTTAGAAGTGCACACTGAGAAAGAAAAGTCGCTGTATAGAGGTTTTTAAGGGAGAAATGTGAGAAAGTGAAGAGGTTATAAATATGAAAATATTAGCAAATGACTACTAGTTGACAGACAATTCTATAACTACGTTTATGAATTGTAGGCCCATACTCCAACATTACGGTCAGTCCTTAATAACATTATACTGTTAATATTCGCTGAAGTGTCAGATTTTCCCGCAATTTTTACGTGAGAATCTTACGTCTGCAACAATCATGTAATTTATATTACGTGTAAGTAAAGACTCTATACTCAAAATGCACGTGACAGTTTATCTCAGTCATGTGTACTGTAAATACTAGACTTAATAACTTTTTCGGAACACAGTTATTCTGTAATTTAAATATTAACTTAAAATGTTTACAAAAACACAAAGGAAGGCCTGTCGATACAGAATGGTTATTGCATGCAAGCCAAGTGGTAAGACATTACAAGATAACTCAAGTACTAATATACTTTTTTGTCTTAGTAGAAGTGCAGTTAATTAAGGACTAAGTACTACTTACACCAGTAGGACACTAAGACTTAAACTCGATTGGATCACCACCAACACCTTGTATTGTAATCGGCAGTACAATGAGGTTTTGTTAAGAAAGGGTTGCATAAAATAATGTTTGAGTATAGTTGGAAAATTGGGTTAGTTCATTGGGCTATAGGAAGATTGTAGTTGTCAAGTTAACAGACCTCGGAACTAATTTATCCACCCTGCAATTCTGTGTTTGATTTTATGTTGACACAGACGAAATTATGGTGCTAAAAGTGTCCTCATAATAAAACAATGACCTGTTAATTACCGGTACATTTTATATAATTACCAACCACACGTTTCAAGTGAAAGTATTACGCCAAATAATATGAAATAATATGCAGGGCGATGTTAATTTGGTTGTAAATACTAATGCCAATAACATGATCCAATTCACTTAATATTTTGGCGAGATTATGGATTATTTATATTAGTTCTCACGGTATTCTGACACAACTCAAAAGTGTTTAAAATCGACGAACGCCAAATTAAACTGGTTGTAAGTTTTGTAAGTTAGCTTACGCATTCGATTATTTAATTTGAATCCAGTTAAAAATTCTTTGAAATTTGTGGAAACAACAAATTCACGAAGTATTAACGAATTACCACTTGGCACTCAAAGCAAGATTCGAAGGTGTTGTACACAATCATTTTGCAAACAAGTTTGGTTGAATGCCACGTTTGGATTAGCTTGTTGCTTGGGCTGAATATTGCTCAAGTTAAGGCCAATTATCGAGGTAGGGCTCTGCTGATAAGTATGTTGAGTAAAAGGAAACCGAAAGATGTGCTGGTTACTTTGTCAGTATTAAAAATAAAAATGAGTTGTGTTACAAATCGACCTGAAATCTGTTTAATATGTTGTGTACTTTATTATTTTTGTTTGTCTGCAATGACCCACCGAAACCCCCCCAAACAAACAAACAAACAAACTGGACGCTCACATCGTCTTCGAGTCGATATAGTTATGTACTCGCCGCATTCATGTTTCTAAGTTTTCACGCTACCACTGCTATTTTGTTATAGGTGAATCAAAAACAAATCCCAAGACTGACGACGGTATGGTAAAGCAATTTTTGGGGGCGACAGCGAGAATAGAGGGCGCTATTCATTCTGTGTAGCAAAACGCTTCTGAAAATTGGATCCACGTATTGATCATAGAAAATAAACCTGTGACAAGAGCCACAGAGCCTGGACTTCTTGCAGCCACGTTTTGTACACAGCCTAGTGGAAGAAAACATAAAATCTGATATTTGATTGAGATATTGCACTGTCTCATTTTTATCAACTTATGATTTTAAGAATAGGGGCCCATCTCATAACTTGTTCAGCCATTATGTAAAATTTCCCATATGACCAGTGCAGCATCTTGACTGCCAGGAAATGTCTTTGGATGTACAAAATGTACATGGTCACTCTTTTTGTAAACAAAGGTTACGTGGTATATACCTCTACAAAGCCAAGGTATCGCCCACCTTGAAAAAAGTACACCAGTGGCGTATAAAGAGGGAAGAACCCATGCCCCCCAAAAAGCTTTAATTAATGGTTTGATTTATTAATTAAATAGCCCCTCTAGTTATGTCTGGTTATTCCACTGATTCTTAGCACATAACTCTTTCGACTTAAAAAATGGGGTGGTGTGGTATAATAACAGTTATAATAGCCTGCAATAAAAACTGTAGCAGAAACTAAAGCAGCCAGCCCCCATACCTAGCCTGCATGTGTACATCTCACAAATAATCTGACCAAGATCAGTGCAATTAGACAAGTTCCTGTCATTAGGAGGAATACAAAAAAGCCTCTTGGGACAGGACAGTAAAAAAAAATAGTAAGTTGGTTTAAAAAACACTGCGAGTGTAAATAAAATTACAAATCAATGTCCAGGAAAGACTAAAAGCATGTTATGGGTGAAGAAGTGAATACAAATTAACACCATGGTCAGCATTTTTATGACACAACATAAACACACTTCAGGAGTCAGTCTAGTCTCCTATTGATACGTGTTGGTACTAGCCGTAGCCAAGGTTTTCATACCAAGGGTTCTTTAGCAAGGAAATCATTCTAAAGAGTATAGAGACAGGAAATACTGCCAGTGCCTCTTGTCTTAGCTTACTTATAAGTAGGCATTTGTATCCAGGTACTAAACAAAGGGTGGGGGCCACAAAATAGAGCAAGCAAGAGCACCTCCACCACCTCATGTATATTGCTCATTGACTCATTGCTTGACTGCCTTTGAGCTCTTAATGTTGAGCGTTTCGATGCAACTTTCGAGCCACACCCTGAAGTAAGACAGAGGTGGGTGCCCCCCACCCCCCATTGACAGTCATCAGTGCATTGTCCTCGATTAACAGTGCCACTTGTCACCTTGACAGCAGTGGATCGCGTAACCAAATGTAAGCTCTCCTAATTAATCTACTTCCTGATGCAAGCCCTCACCTCGGCCACACTAAGACCAAGACTAAAGACTAAGAGACAGTCAGCAGCTCGGATTTTTAAGGAGACAGCATTACCCACGATGGATGCAAGCACACCTGCTGACTTGTGAGCGTTGCCAGCGGATTTCTTGTTGCCCAACAACTGCGCCGTCCCCTGCCCACGAATTGGCCAAATGAGCTTAGCGGGAATTTCCTTTTCGGTTAGGATTGAGTTTCTATCTGGATGCCATGAGTCACATTTGACCAAGCTTATCAAGTGTAGTTAGCCAATCAGTCGATGACTTGTGAGGACTGTTTGCCTCCGTCCGTGTCATGAGTTGCAAAAACTGGAAGCATTTATACGTCGTGTTTCTAGTTCTCCAAGGAATTAATTTTGTCAGTCAGTGTGGGGGTAAGGAACAGGAAATACCCAACACATTCATTTCCGGGCGATTAGTTTCCAGGACCCAAACACTGGGTTTCGTGACAAAGTGTAGCCGTGTCGTTGGCCGTGTGTGCGTGTCCGAAATCCAGTGTGCCGACTACGAACATCATCTGCGCACGCGCATTTTGCTCAATAAAACACTTGGCGCACATGTTTAAAAATATTTGTTTTGAAGTGGTCCCCAAAATGTAAAAAGGAAGGCAATAAGTATTTCAAACTTACATGCTACTTCAGAAGGACTCAGTTACTCCAACAACGTCTTTAAAGTTCGAAGACTTACACTTTCCACTTCAAAAAGCACTTCAAAACACAGGGCTCCTCCACTCAGGTGCAACGTCACTGCGCAACCACCTTGTGCTATTTTGGCCAAAAAAGGAAGCTGGTTCCGGAAACGAATATATACGGCAGCCTATCTCACTAACAGGGTACCAGTCAACAGTTGCGCTGCAAATGTCGTCTGCTTTGCCGAGTAGAACTGCAACATTTGAAATTATGAGGGAAAATCTTACATTTGAAAACGAAGACATTCGGTTAACCATCATCACAACATGTGTTTTTGATATAATTGTATTTACAAATAGTCGTTGGGAACTGTTATAACGGTTTGTTTAAAAACCTAAATCGGTCGCAATGTTTAATTTCTTCACATATAGGCCTAATCGTTTATTATTATCAGAGTGGGAAGCTAGTAAATACAAACATTTATTGTTTACACATTTGGATCCGAACAATAAAATCAACAGGGCCCAATTTGATAGAGCTGCTTAAGCAGAAAGAGTAGCCAAGCACAATAAAATTATGCTTACAAGAATAAGAGACCTGCCAAAATACATATCCATATGTAGACCTACCATTTGTGACTGATAACCTGCATATTTTTGCTTAGCAGAAAATTGTTAGCTCTAGGGCTTAGGCTTCAGTTTAGGATCCGTCAGTTAATTGGGAAATGTGCGCTTTCATTATGGGGCTTTAAATGGGTGAACGGAACCCAAGCCCGCATGGTTTCGAAAAGGGCCTATGAATTTGGGCTGGTTATGCGCAAAAAGTTGCTTAACACAAAATTATTATGATTTCTAGATTAAGACTGCCAATTGAAATACCATGTTGCATGTAAAATTTGGGCTACTAAGTAGAAACTTGTTAAGCAATATTGTCTGCTGAATCTGACAATATTAAGTAAAAATTTTCTACTGAGCAAAACTGAGCAGGATACCATTGACAGGTGGTACATGCGACATTAATTTGGCTGGTAACCTCGTTCAGGTAAAGCATGGTTTTGTTGTGCTTTGCTACTTTTTGTGCTTAAGCAGCTCTATGAAATTGAACCAAGGTGTAAACCAAGACTGTTTAAACTTGATGTGAAACCTTTTGGGACAAAACAAAACTGTAATGAATGTGTTGATATTTAAACAACTTTTCTGTGCAGTGTGGACACAATCACAAAAATTATTCAACATACTTCATTTTAGCATGGATATTAAATGTAAAATTAATCATTTTTTAAATACAATGTTTAATATCTTATACTTGTACAAAGACCTCAAGTAACTGACTGTGATTAGACAAAAATGTGTTTTTTTCCACACACGCACACAAAAAGAGGAAAATCAGAAGAACCTAAACTGGTCACGAAAGATAATAGCCTTCATACATTCAAGTGTGGCGGAAATGGCAGTATCAACAGCATATAGTGACAAAATAATTTAGTTTCTTTAATTGTGAAGCGAATTTTTCCCAGTCATCCTGCTTCAAGTACTGCATTTTAAGCGGCACACATTAGACTGTAGACCTATCACCTTTTCTATTTCAAAAAGAAAATAACCAAAAATTAAGTTATTGGGAAAAGTCACAGAGAAAATTAACATCTGAGATATGCCTCTTGACTCAAAATCTGTTGAAAATGTTGAAGAAACTCCAAAATGAACAAGAAGTTTATGTATCAGCTAGATGAAACACAACGTAATGATCGTAACATCCTGTAGAGCAAGAGGAAAGAGACAGTAAACAACATAAAAGATTGATGACTGAACATATTAATCAAGACAAGCAGAAAACAAGTTTTCCGTGGGGGTGTTCTGTTGTTGAGTGGACAGCAGGCACAGGATGATGGGGGGTTTTATCTATCGACAACCCACTATGAGTGAGTCTGGGATGGTACATCACAACATTTGTTGTACACAGCAGTTACATGAACTGGCTAAGTCAACTTACTCGAAGAGTGATGTTTGGGCAAGTCAAGTCAACAGGCAAGGCAATTCTGTCACTGTCATATTTTGTGATTATGATCAAGCATTGATCATAATATTGTGAAAAAAAAGACATGAATTGTGGCCACCGAGGTATTTAAACCCATCAAAATCCCATTTTATTATCATTGGCGTAACCAAAGCTTAAAGTGGGGTGGGGGTGGGAGCCCATGTTGAAAAAATGCAAATGAATGGTTTGATACGTTAAATAGCCCTTCCCAAGTTATGGCTTCGCTCCCCCCCCCCCCCCCCCCCCCCCCCC
>CM021530.1:17079777-17097806 GCA_010994315.2 Pisaster ochraceus
CCCCCCCCCCCCCCCCCCCAGCCAAATGAAAATGTCTGGTTATGCCACTGTTTCTTATAAATCACAGGCAAATTCAATTTTAAGTACCTATGTCTGTGACAAATATATACATTTTCAGTGTTGGTGGTGTTGGTCAGTAGCCAAGTAAAAGACGTGGGTAATCATTCAATTCCTCGCCATAAAACAACCCAGGAAAATATTAATGGTGCACTCCTAATTTGGTTTTGCAAGGAGGAAAACACAATTAATGTATGCTTACAATATGAGCAATGAAAATGCTTTGATAGAAGTGAGACCAAACTTTTCCGTTGCAAACCTTTATAAAAATAACCAACACCAAGCTTTTTTGGGGGGTAAACACTCGTAACCCTTGAATCAGTTGAATCAGTTGAATCAGTTGATTCTTGGTCAAATAACTTCAGTTACATGTACAGTCAACCCTTGTTACAAAGAACACTGTTATAAAGAGGTTCCGCTAATATGGAGTACATTCTGAAGTCCCAAATGTCATTTCTGCTTTGTGTTTCTTTGTGTTTTGCTGTCCTCTTATAACAGTGTTCCTGTTACCAAGAGGCATGTTGGTCAGTCCCAGCGATCTCATTATAACGACAGTCAACTGTACATAGTTTCGGTGACTTTCTTTCGCTCGATCTTACACATCATCCGTCACCAAATTTTCCATGAACACTTGCTTGGAAATAAAAAGTCACAAATGGCCAAACTATAAATAGCTCTCATGATTCGTATTGCCCATAAGTGCTAAAATTAGCAGCTAATAATCAGAAGAGCCAAGACAAAAAGGCACATGACCATTTCCTGAGGTTATATTCATTAGGGTTATAACCAGGTATTAGGTTTTGAAGAATTTGTGACGGGTTTGCTATGAAATGGCCAACTTTGACGTTTGCTCGGAATTTAACAAGCAAATGGATATTTGATGAAACTTCTACATATGCATTTTTGTGCTTATTTTACCCAAGGGCATACGCCATCAGTTCTTTTGCATATTTTATGAATGTTTTAGAAGAGTAAAAATGTGTTCCTTTTTTATATTCCTTTCAAGTTTTACAAACATACTCCAACCTTAGTATAAAACTTCCAAGAAGAGATTACAAATTTGTATTGTTTCTCTTCAAAAAAGGGAATAGGCAATTCGTCACTGTTTTCACGAAAAGAGCAGCCAAACTTTCATGTTTGGAGAAAAACTCGTTTGAAGTTAACTATTTTTGAAATCATTGTTTCGGACACTGTTTGCCTTTTAAGTGTTGACATTTTTCCAAGCATGAAAGTGGAGATCCTAAACCATGCAAATGTGTTGTTATTTTAATCACAGTTAGTTTAGTTAATGAGTTTCTCTTCATGAAAATTGCGGGAATGAGGTCTGTGTGCAGCGCGTCACGAGTGTCTGTTCGTGAAAACTAAATTAATCTAGGTCACACAAATTGCCTCTACGTGAAAACTCAAAACGCAGACTAGTTGTTTTTGGCACTGTGCCAGTGCTATGTACTTCAGTGTAAACAAAAATGGCAAATCTAAATGCTGTGCATGTCGTGAAATTGCAAAAGTGGGAGTTTGGTAAAATGGTCCTTGTGCTAGTTAGCGCATTTAGAGAAATATAACGATTTAGCACTTAAAACTTGGGAACAATGTTGATGTCACTAACAACATCCAAAATGTGTAAAAACACAGATTTGCCAAAATGTGTGATTTTTTAAAGAATTGCCTTTTCAAGAATACAGTGACGAATTATCTAAAACCAATTGAGCTATCTTTGAAAAGGAAACACCCAAACAGTTGGTGGAATTCTGGCTTACAAAATGTACATACTGCCAACTGTCCTGAAGGGCACCACATGCAGCCAATGTTTAGTGCCCACAATAAACAAACATCTTATTTGTAATGAAATAAGGGCACGGACAGCTTAGTACAATTACATTCCTTGTTCTGAGAATACTTTACAAAACACAAAATGGAAGTACTAATTAATTAGTAATTAACAGTGTGGTTGACTTGGTACAAAGTGTAGTTTGCAAAAGAGGCATGTACCCCTGCTTAATGCATATATATAACATCAGTCCAAAAATTTCACCCCGCCCTTCCGGCCTGTAACACCTTTCGATGAGACATTGTTCAAAACCAGGAGTCAACATTGGCCCCTTGCCAAGTTGGACTGAACAGAAAGTTTGGTATGCAATGTGGCTAATTAAAGTGAAAGAAGAATGAATCAAGCCCGGAAAATTAAATAATTTTAACCGTATTTCCATATATGAAACCAACTTGCACACAAATAAAAATAGTATAGTTCTTTGTACACAATAATTTGTTTCCATTTCAAGTCTGCTTCAGAGCATTTGGGTTCATGTGAAATTCTACTGTGGGTTCTTCCAATAATTTCAAACAAGTATTTACAACATGGTGAAATAACATATTTACAATATACAAGAAATATTCCTGAGAGGTAGGATCACATCAAGGTGAAAACTAATATAAAAAATATCAGCAACTAAGTTCCGAGGACAGAAAAAACACGGTGTACACACTTGCTGTATTTCAGCAGTGCTATTTAATGAAGGTTGGAAAGTATGGTGTAGATGTTCTTGCTTTTCATACCCTAATGGTGAATGGAGTTTCAGATCAAACACTGGTATAAATTTGCTGGATCTGACAATTTCTGTTGAATATAAGTAATTTACAAAACTAACTTCAGAATCGGAAACCACAGTCCAACAAAAGTGAAAAAAGTAGAGACACTAAAGAGAGAAATTGTATTCAACAAATATTGGATGCATATCAGTGCATTGTCGCAGAACAAAATCACGAGGTGAAATCTAGACTATTCCATCTCCAAGTGAAAGGAAAAAGCAAAATTTCATTGAGTGATTATATTCTGTGACAATGCACAAACAAAATGCAGTCAATATTTGTTTTATATAACTCACACATAGATCCTTGTCATTTGAAGATTGTTTTCACAATAAACACAAAACATACACCCCGCTCTGAAAATTCTAATAACCCCTTCTAAACAATGCTGACGACTCCATGTAGACACCAACCTTGTCCACCATGACACGGCCTTGCCTCGTTTGGACAAACGAGCAGGGAACAATTACTTTGAATAAAATTAGCTCCTAATGTTAAAATTTGGTGTGTCACATTAGTATACATGGCATAATAAAGCATGACACGTGACACGTGTTCCACCAATCAAATGACAAGGATCCGTTTGCGTAGTTTAAAAAACAAAATATAGGTGATCTATCTCTTATATCTGTACATATATATATATTATGAATGTGTTTGAGAATACATTGTACTTATAAAAAATCCTGAGTTCTATGAAAAGCACATTTTGTTGATATTAACATCAATCTGAGGAATGTTGAACACACTACATGAGAAAATGATAGAAGTAGGTTAGTTGGTGATGGTCTTAGTGTGTGACATCACATAATCCCTGATTAAGTAGGGATTTTCAGAGAAGAGATGAATGATTTTATCTGATCAAGCACATCTATAAGTCACGAGAATAGATTACAGGCTGTCACCATGCATCTTCTCAAATCCAGGTTAAAAAGTTCACAAACACACTAAGCTTCTTCCAAATGCTTAGCCACAAATTTTCACATATAGCATTAATAAATATATATTTATAAATGAAACTATGTTACATTGGACGGTTGTGTTGACGACGTTTGTCTTATTGATTTACATGGCATAATGCATGATGCAAACAAAATTATGTGGCAACGGTAGCAATTTCATTGCTTTGCATTTGTTAAAGGCATCCTTCAAATCCTTACAACGTTCACCAAAAACAGTAGCTAAATTGCCTTAATGTGTGCACCTTAAACATGTTAAAACACAGGGACGTATTCGATACAACAAAAGATCAAAACACTGATGAATGTTTCCGTGTTTTCTAAAAGTCTTAATTCTCCTTAGTACCCCATGCAGACTGTCTAATTCATCATGGTGTCTGGCCTGTCGACAAACCAATTATCAGGACATTTTTGTAATCAAACATGATCTTGGTGACTGTAGACAGCCACTGTAGCCAAATAAACTGACTACGCCAACTGTTTCATGTTGCCATTAATGCCAATCCTGCAGTGGTAAATATAGAAAGTTGAAAATGGCAGGTACTTGCAAACCAGACGACACGCAAGCTTCTTCAAAGACGACTTTATAATCCCTTTGTATAGCAGCACATGGAGATGTTGAATGTAGTTTAGACAGGACTAATGTCATTTAGATTAACTACAACTTAGTCCTCAAAATAGAAGTAGGTCAACATTAAGATCTTACTGTGACCCTTTTCAAAGGCCTACATAGGGTTAAATGAGAGAGAGCAACACCAGTTTATAAGGACACTTAATTAGAGTTCCCGAATGAGCACATCTTAGGAAATGCCCCTCCGGTAATTCAACAGCTCCAAATACAAAGCAGATGCCTGTTTTACATTGCTGTCAGTACAAGAAAATAAATGTTTTCCTGACCAATTTCCCTGCTTAGCAGGTCAATGGAGTTGACTGAACAGCTGAAAGCTACTACGTAGACTGGATGTCTGTTCTGAAATTGTTTTTAGTGATCCAAATGCTTGCTTAGCAGTTTTTGTCCCCTGTCAACTGCCAACCAGACTTCATTGGCATCTCACAGAGATGCTTCCCTGAAATCAGGAAGGCTTGGAAGCCGCCCACCTCTGGCACTCTTGACTGGCTGCAGGGTGCTATGTGCCATCCCAGAACTACTTCCATCAGAGGAGGAGGGGTTACCCCCTTCTATTGCGGAGTGCATACCATGAGACCAGCTAGAGTGATGAGTGACGTCAACCAAGTTATCGGGATCTGACTTTGAATGCTTGTGGTGGGCGTGGTGGTGGTGGTGGAGGTGTGTGAGGCGTCGATCCCCAAGGTCCGCCTCATGGGAGGTCTTCCGCATTAGGGAGGTGTTTGCAGAGACGGAATTCTGAAGGGAGGGGAGTTGTTTCTGGAGAGGTTGAAGGCGTGGCTCTCTGGAGTGGTGTAGAGCCCCACTGAGAAGATTCTGTTCATCAAACATAATGGTCATTCATGAAAGGGTTACTTTGATGAATGAATAATAATTACACAACTAAATTGATGCTTGCTACAAGAAAGTTTACTCAATAGTAACCAACATATAATGAACGGGTTCATTTTAGGAGTTCAAAGCAAATCATTAGTATAATTTAAGATTAGTTTTTTAATCAAATCCAACAGCTATAGTCATATACAGACTAAAATGGCAGAACTTGCAAAACCTGACAGGGTTAAAGAATAACAAAATGATGCTAATACTATTTCACAGTTGTGGTTTGGACAGAAATGATCGTCCATTTCACAAGCCCTTTAAGGTCATGCTTCAAGTGAAATGACAAACGATTCTGGCTAACCTTTTCAGCTGTTGGAGTTGGGTTGATCTTCCTGATTGGCTTAGACTGCTCTCGACCACCGTAGACATTCCGCTGCATCGCAAGACGCTCAGTATTTGAAACTTCCCCAGTGATGAATAACTGAAGGGGGGAAAAACAGATGTTAGACTAAGTTCAAAGCATGGAGGAGAGGGGGGGGGGAGGGGGAGATAAAATACCCATAAAAGAGAAACAATAAATCACCTTTCAAAGTGATTGTGAAGGCCACATATAAATCAACCAAAGTCAGGGTGTCACTTATGCCCGTTACTGCCATAATTTGTCAAATTCGAACTCCAACAAGGGTTACTGATATACACATGTTTTTATTTACAACTACGGCTGGCCAGTATGCAGTAATTACTCGACTACATCACTGCCATACTGTGTTTGCTGAAGAACAATCACATTTAAACGAGAGTCCTATTCAAAATATACAAAAACAAAACAAGCACAAGCTCACATATGCACAAGGAATTGAAACGGTCATATTTGTGAACAACAGACAGTGTGTGATACTCATTCAATTCAAAAGTTAACAAATTCGGTGCGAATGACGAGTTAACTCGCGAGAAAAGATGTTACCGACACTAGGACGAGTTAACTCGCTAATTTTACATATGAATCGCTGTTACCCTCAGCGTGCGTATTGTGTATGGGATTCAGTTGTAGTTGCATTGCGGGTCACCAGGCTATCTCTAGTGTAATTTACTAGCGACTGGTGGCGCAATTGAATTTTTGTGGACACAAAACCAGCCGATAAACACAACGATTGAGATGACGTATGTTGACAAAATCAAGATGGCGGCCTCAATGAGAAAACGCGCGTACATTGACACGAAAATTCTTGGGTTATGTGTTTCGTCAGGGTCGTCAAATTCCGATTCATCGAGTTCAGAGGAAAGTAGAAGTAACAGCTTGGATTCAGATTGTGAAAATAATAGTGAAAACAGCGAGGACTCGGACGTTAGCACGGCTAGCGGAGTTAGTTCTGATGATGTGAGTGATGATGTTGATCAGCAAAATAATAATGGCAGGGGTCATGGTGCCGGGCGAAATCAACAAGCTGAGGATGTTCTGCAGTGGCAGAAAAAGGATAATGTGCCAATTTATATTCCTTTTAGTTTTACTGGCCTATTGTGACATTTGATTCAAATCACAGAGCTTTTTATTTCAGACAATTGTCATAAATAATAAAGTTATGCCAGCACTTGTCCTTTTTTTTCTTTCTTTTCAACAAAATTCAGAAAAATATCCCGCATGGGGGGTATATTCGGTAAAAAAATTTCCCACACCAAACTGGTTAAAGCCTCCTTGTGAGAATAACACCAACAGCTCAGCTGTGGTCATGATCAACAGCGCCCTCTTGTGTTTATCTAAAAACTTTCCTTCACAGTAGTTTTCTGTGATGTTTCTCTGATTCCGGACTGCTCTTACCGATTGACTTTTCTTCTTCTTCTTTCTTTTGCTGGACTGCACCTCTCTCCATTGACTGTCACTGATATCTTTAGAAGATTTCCTACCACAAAAAAGTGCATGAACATGAATCAAATAAAAATCTGAATGATTTTCGGATATTGACAATTGAGTGAAGACCAAATTTTGATAGATGTTATATTTACATCAGAGATAAAGAACATTATTTCTGTATACCCATGCAGCGTTGTGTGTTCAGCACTGCATACTCAGGTGGGATTCGAACCCACAACCTTTGCCAAAGACCAAGTGTTGGCCAAATGATTCCAATTCAACTTTCTGTGATAATTTAGAAAAAGCACAATTCATTTATCCAATTAAATAATCTAAAGAAGCTCAAAACAGAGGGCATAATGGATGGCATATGATGCCATGTTTATGAAATCATATCTTTGTTTTAAATAATATCTATGAAAAATCTGAACAACAAAAATACCGTTACAACTTTTAAAAAAAGATTTTTAGCTTTTACAATAAATACACAAATATTTTGTTATTATTGAAACAAAATTGGGCCAAGGTTGATCTTATTTTTTGAGAAACCCCTTTTGTAAATTCACGCCCGTATATGTTCAAAGACTACAAGCTGGTTTAGATGTGGACGCACAATGGTCATACAGGTGTAAAATTATCATGTGACGCAGTCCACAGAGGACACTGACGCCTCAACGATGAAAGACTGCACTGCACAAATTCTTAATTTTTTTGCAAATAACCAGCAGCTGAAGTCAAGTTAAAATCCCAGGTTTTCTTTGTTTTTAAACTGATTTTACTTTCCTACTTTTTATCACTTATTATTACATTCCCAACAACATGTATAATTTTCATGGTAATAAACTACGTTAAACTAAAATAGTTGACGAAATAAAATCTCGCCCACGTAAAACTCCAGATAGTTGGGACCACAATGGTCCCGGAAGTTCAAATACATGGGAGACTTGAACAGTCTATTGTTAGTGTGAGGGGGAATTGGCCCTGGCTATCGATCCTTCTCACTGACTTCACATTTCTAGACATATGCGGGAGGTCTGGAGTCCTATGCACGTGTAGGATACAAACATCTACGTTGCGTTGCGGTTCAGCTCGTAGCACATGTTCTAGCATTTCTAGTCATATGTGTGCATGACGTGCGCGTGTGAGTACTCCAGCATGGCGGGCAATAAAATAGTGATGCCATCTGAGTTGGGTCAACTTCATGAGTTAAGGAATGGGGTTTAATTGACATTATGTTACTTATGGTGTTACCTTTACAACAAGGGTTCAGCCAGGATTTGGTAAAAGGGTGTCTAATTTGCTGGAAATTTAAAAACTGGGTGTCCAGATTGTTCACTTACAATGAATTTACATGTAAATGACAGAGAAAACAGAGTGTCCTAAAGACACCCAAACACCCTTCTGGCTAACACTATGCTTTAAAAACAACTCTTCCCTGTTTGAGGAAGGCCGGGGTTAGTTGGAGATATGGGAGAATGACTTTAAGCTCATTTATCTCAATGAGCTTTCTGTCTGGTTCTTACCATGAGTTATTGCCCTCCACAGTGTTATTGTTGTGTTTATTCTCAAGGTAGGAGTCTCTCTGTGGCTTGGCACTCTGCCTATCTGACAGGCCAGTGGAACTGTTTGTTGGCAGATATGATGATTCAATAAATGGATTTTGATCTGTAGACAGAAAAGAATCCAGACAATGTGAGGAGGCGCTTGATGTTAACATCAAACTGAAATATCAAGAGTTGAAAGAGAGGGTATACCTTTGGTAAATTCATGACCATAAAAACTTACTTGGTAAAGAGCACTGGAGAGCTGTTGATGTTATGAAGCATTGACAGAAACGACCCTCTTTGAAGTAGTGTAGTTTCAGAGAAAGAGGTAATTTTTTACCCAAAAATTTTAATCTGAGAAAGGCTTCAGGCATAAAGCCTTTCTCAAGCATCTGAAAGCACACAATTTTATGCAACAAGAGTTTGTTTTTCCATTCATTATTTTCTCGCAACTTCGATGACCAATTGAGGCCACATTTTCACAGGTTTGCTATTTTATGTGTTACGGCCCAATTGTAATGGTTTATATTCTCAAGGCACCACCATTGTGTGCTAATGGTAAAACTTGTATTCATTTTATTCTGTTCCCATTGTAAATAACTGCTTTATTATTCAAATTGCAAAGCGCCCTTTACATTTCCTATTGCATTTCGCGCGCTTATTACCAGGGCGTCATTCTGATATTGGTGCAAGGACTCAATGAAACGTGATTTCCTGTCCTCACCAATTTACAGATTCAAGAATAAAACAGCATGACAGAGGACTTACGCTTCCCCGTATCCTAATTATCTCTTGACTCCAAATAAACAAGGGTCACATATGCATATGTTGGGATACACCAAGTGAGGATACTGGTCTTCGACATTTACCAAAAGTATACCCTGCCTTTAAGTTCCAAACAAGAAAACCAGTTCAATCCAAAGCTATGACCTACCACCAAACTGATGGCTTCTGCTTTTACTACGTGGCCAGGTGGAAATCCCTCCCTGGTGCCCAATGCTGAGGCTGGCTTTCTCTGCATACGTTGCCTGCTGCAGTTGTCTGTCTAATTGCTGCTGCTGCAGTTGTTCTTGTTTTTGTTGATGGTCTCTCATTTTGAAGGACTGGTTTTCTCGGATCTGTAATAGGGAGATGTGTAACGGCACTATGATATATAAAACTAGTAGGGGAGATGGCCTTAGCTTTTGATCCAAACCGGACCTTGGGCATTAACAAGCATGATGTACCTCTTTTTTGCACTATTTCAAAGTGACAGGGGGAAGTGAATTGTCCTAAAAATTATTTGATTTTAATGAAAAATAAAACTGTGACCATTACATTTTAACCTCAGTTTTGATTTTGTGATTGGTTTAAACATATGTAGATTGCCAGATAACAAAGAATACGAATTTCAGATGAGAAGTCCATTTCTGACTAATTTTTTCATGAAAGTTTTGAGATGCACTCATTCTCCAATGGATAGAGCCCTCATAAAAGTGGGGAAAAGAGTTACAAGTCTCTAGCATGATGTTAAAATGGTGTAAAATGCCATTTTAGTTGGTATTCTATCAGAGCAAAATTTTAAATATTATGCCATCAGACATCCCCCCCCCAAAAAAAAAAATGGGTCTGTACATTCCCAAGAAGAATTTTTGTGCCAGTCAAAAGGAAAAATTCAATGTCATTTCGATTAAAAATTCTGTGTGCAAAAATTTACAGACCATATATTTGAAACGAGACGTCATAAAATGTCAGTTTGGGAACAAGAAGAATTTTTGTGCTAGTCAAAAGGAAAAATTCAATGCCGTTTCGATCAAAATTTCTCTGTACAAAAAATTTACAGACAATATATTTGAAACGAGACAACATAAAATGAAGAATTTTTGTGCTAGTCAAAAGGAAAAATTTAATGCCGTTTCGATCAAAAATTCTCTGTACAAAAAATGTACAGACAATATATTTGAAAGAAGACGACATAAAATGTTTGGGAACAAGAAGAATTTTTGTGCTAGTCAAAAGAAAAATTTAATGCCGTTTCGATCAAAATTTCTCTGTACAAAAAATTTACAGACAATATATTTGAAAGAAGACGAGATCAAATGTTTGGGAACAGTTTTGACAAATATTGCACTTAACACGCTGACTGCCGCCTACGAGTATATTCGTAGTAACAGGTGTAACGGATTCTGCCACTACGACTATACTCGTAGAGAATGAAAGGTTTTTGTACTGTTAAATGAATACACTGGCATCACTGAGAACGCAACAAATACGTTTCTGGCAGTGGTGAGGGCATACATCCTTAGAATTTGTATTACAACATGTAGACACCAAAAAAGTACCCATTTAGTATGCGCCCATGCGCACCGCACTTGCCAAATGGGAACGCCCTATGAATCTATGACCGGCAGTCGACGTGTTAAAGGATGTTCACACACAGTGGCATTTTACATTGTTTTAACCCAAGGTTAGAGAATGTTTCCCCAAGGACTATATCTATTGGAAAATGGGTGGATCACAAAAATGATTTTGACTTTAGAGTCCCTCTTCAAAACATAAATAAACAAAGATGGTTCCCGATCACTATTTTGAATGTCATTTGATGGTCTTACCTCCTGCTCGTCAGCTTTCGGTGTCTGTATAATGCGACCCTTGTATGCAACTGATCCCTCGTGCTTCTTCTTGCCAGACTTCGGCTTCCGTAGGTCTGGCTCAGTTGAAGTATTCTGACTGCTTGAAACGCCCTGTGTCAATGGAAACAGAGGTGGTTAAAAAAATGGTTGGTGATCTAATGCAAAGTTTAATCTGATTTAATTGTGACTTTCAGATGCAGTTTGAGAAACTGAAATGTTAAAAGTGAAATTGTGTCCAAGCACACCATCTCATCTTTAGCAGTAGATTTTTAGGATCAAATTTGTGTTAAAGCGATTTCATCACTCTCCTACCTTAAGAATGCTTTTCTTTTCAGTGGACTGTGGGCTTGGTCTAGTCACAGACTCTCTGGCTTCCTGACTGCCAATGTCTTTATGATCCACAGACTTGATGGTACCCTGACTTCCTTCAGACTGTTCCCGTGGGGAACCCTTAGGGGAAATGTTGGGCGAGCCATTCAATGATCCTTCTTTAGACCGGTTCCCACCATGGATGCTGTCTTGGCAAGAATCTGTGTTAGGAGCAAGATACCTCGGGGTTTCCGAGGTATTTGACAAAGGGTGTCTACTCCCTTCAAAGGAAAGCTTCAGTTTACCTGGGACAGGAATTAGGGGAAGTTCACGCTCTGCGAGATTAGTGCTTTGATCCAGGTTGTTGGTCTGATTTTGATTTGAACCACTACTCTCAGGCCCCATTCTCTTGCCATCATGGAAGTTCATAGAGGATTGCTTTGGTTCAACTGCTGGTTGACGAGGATCGCTAAATAACACAAAGCTGTTGCTGTCCGACTGAGTGGGCTCACTTTCAAAATACCGCTGAATGTTTTCATTGACAGTGCCAGGTAGGGCGTCTTTGGCTGCAGGTTTGGCTGCTCCGGTAGTGTTTTTCTTGTCTTGGTTTTTGAAGTACTTAGACGGAGGTATGTTGGATCCCATGGGGTTTGGTATGGCATTTTCTTTATCGGTAACATCTTCTCGCAGTCTGTTGTTTTTAATTTCCTCAGATGCTACCTTGCGGACGTCATCATCCCTCGGGGAGAGGGCGCCCTCATGTGATCCACTATCCGCACTGTTTGTATCAGCATAACCATGGTACTTGGAAGTCACTTTCGTGTTTGCGTATTTCCCAAGGTGCTTTGCAAATGATTCCGATGGTCCCTTGCTGTGCGCAGATTTGGCTAGGCTGTAAGATGTCCGATCGTGGGGTTTCTCATTCCGAGTCTCCAGAGTTCTCTCTCCTCTGGCTATTCTCTCCATTTGAGTTTCGACATGAGGGTCTGTGTGAGGTTCCACTATGGAGCTCCTGATGGACTCTGTAGAGTGACTGGGCTCCCCGGGCTTGTCCCAGTGGATAGGAGGGGACTGGGATTGCACGGCCCTCTGTTGGCTTCTCCAGTTCTCCACGGTGCTGTTCATTTCCGCCTGGAGTTGCTGTTGTTTCTTCTTGCTGGACTTGAGGAATTTCAGATGGGTTGCTGGGATCTGAATGCTGCTTGTTGTTGCATCGTCGTGGGCTGGCTTCTGGCTGTGGGAATATTCATCCTGAGATGTCCTGGCAGTATTTTTATTTGGATTTACTCTTGATAGGACCTCCTCTTTAGGTTCTTTGACAAATCCTAGTTTGGGGCCATTTCTGTATTGCACAAATAAAAATATGAATTGAGTAAGTAAATGTTTGGTTTGTTTTTTTCATGATTTAAAAAGCAAGGCAAATACAATTCAACTATTTTCAGAAAACGTCACAATGAGCTTATTATTACAAAGTAAGGACTCGAAGTGTGTTTGTTGCGTAACAAACACTGGGGGTTGCAGTTATAACAAGATAAACTATTCAGAATCGAAGAATGTCATGGTGAGGTTGTTAAGTTTTGACAGTCCCGATATGGCGATCAATTGTCAAGATGTGAAAATGTCAACTTTAGTTTGGAAGAGGAACCTGATGCCTGATGGCGCTTCAGCTTACACATACATGATAACAAAGAAACCATATGAAAATTCTTGATTGATTTTGTTGTAGGCACAATTAAACTTGCACTCTTTTATTATTTTTTTGAACTTCCTGTTTGGACTGGATGGAAGGGTAAGTTTGAGTCATGTGTAAGCATGAAATGCTATACACTTGTGAGGAGCTATATAATACAATGCAAAACTATGAACTTATGACATGCGATTCAAATATCCTACTTTTTAAACAATAACATTTTGTTTTGGTTTAAGTGGATATCTGATGACGACGTAATGGCGCCATGTCGTTTTATTTTAGTTATAGTCTTCACAATGGTATATGAATTGCCCTCAAGGGGATAATATTATTTGAACTTTCACTTTTGACCTGATGGAAGGATCAAACTTGGGTCATAAAGAGTGCATCATACACTGTTTAGAGCTTAATCACACCAAAGGACGTCCCAAAGACATATTTTTTCTTCAAGGTATGTGGAGCTATAATGGAAATTTAAAGACACGTTAATTTACAAAGCCCCATGTAGCATTTTGCAAGGTGCTGTGGAACAATCTGTAGCCAACCGTACCAACAAAAATCCTTTCTCCTGACAATCCCATCAAGGCGAACAAATTTGTAAGAACATTGATATATTTTTGTACAATGCCATGCTGTTCAATCTCTCCACACAAGAGGGCGCCATACAAGTTTTAAGTGTTTGTAGTTTGCTTGATCCTGCCAAACCAATAAATGAATGAAAGGTCCAAAGGTGGGAATAATGCTTACATGGGATACAATTGCTCTGTGGTGGGGGGACTGTGTGCTACGTACAGTCCGATTTCCGTGCAATATACAAAGTAATGTTGACCATGCTTGTTTCATGAAACATTTGTGGGAGTTTTTAAATTGTTAAAATTGTCATAAAAGGAATATAAAACACTTGATCAAACTTCTGCTGGATCTAAGTTACAGCACAGGCTTTCATTTGATGTATTGTTTGTGTTTTTTAAGAGTGTAGTTTCAGAGATCGAGCTATAACAAATTTCACTTCTAAATACTAGGAGATTTTTCGGATGGAAGTATAATAATAGTATGAAGGAAAAAAATATTAATCTGGACGAAAACAACTGGCGGTTTTGGCCATGTGGCAAATATACATGCACCTCGACTCTGGAATGAGCTTCTTCCACAGTGCGTCCACTGCTCCCATTCCTTGGACGCTTTTAAGAGGGCTCTGAAAACCCATCTGTTTGAACTATGACCTGCATGTTTAACTGGATTATTTGATTAATTTTCTAGACTCTGTTCAGCGCTGTGAAACCTTCTTTGATGTGTTAGAGCGCTCTATGAATGTATTTATTGCATTGTATTGTAAATACAAAGTGCAAACTGACAAGAGAAAGTTGGTTACAACATATTGACAAAGTAGGCAGACTCCCAACATCGGGCTACACAGCTCAGTTGGTAGAGCGCCGGCACGTTAATCCGAAGGATGCTGGTTCAAGTCCCGCTCTAGTCAATTTTTCTTCGTTCAACCCAAAAGATTTATAAACGATGCGACATTGTAAAGAATATTAATTGCATGCCCTACAAATAACTTACTTGGATGGGATCTTCTCAAACTGTCTGGATGAATAGGCAGACTTGGGCCGAGGGAGATCTCGATGGAGTAACCTTTCAGTATGGAACGTTCTATGCTCCAGACACTGCTCAATAGTGAAGCGATCTGATGGCTCTAAGCGTAGAACATTCTATGGGAAGACAATATTAACAGTTGGTTATAATTCATGTCAAAGATGGTTCAGACAAAACAACATGCTACTGGAGACTATAGTTAGTAATCTTATGGGTACAACCATTTTTTTTTCTTTCCCCGCACACCAATGTGTGTTAAGCAATGTTTACTCAGTACTTTCCAGAGTTCTGTGAAAAAAACAAAAACACTCCAGTGGGATTTGAACCCACGACCCTTGCTAGAGAGGGTCCAATTTCATAGGGCTGCTTAACGGTAAGCAAATTTTCTTGCAGAGTTTCTATAGCAGAAAAATTTGTTTAAGCATAAGCGTATTTCAAAGGTAAGCAAGAAAATAAGGCGGTCAGCTTGTGCGTTCACCATGAATTTGCATTGTTACATCATTCATTTTCATAAATTAAGCACCGGAAAGTTTAGCATGCCTTTTCGTGTGCTTAGAGTTTGCAGCGCTATGAAATGTAAATCGCACAGTAAGCACAAAAGCGGCCGTTAAGCAGCTCTATGAAACTGGGCCCACATGTTTTACTACTAAACCACAGAGCTAAGAGCTAACCCCGAAGGCTAGAGGGCAGTTCAAATCCAATGTTTTAGCAGCGGGTACCACAATGATTCCTAATAGATGTTGATTTTGCATCGAGGATAAACACCCATGTTTAAAACTCTTTTGGGAGAAGTGTTGGCTCTGAGAAGAGCCAGTCTTGACGTTTCGAACAGTATACTCTGCTCCTCTTCAGGAGAATGCATTCTCCTGACAATGAGCAGAGTATACTGTTCGAAACCTCAGCACTTCTCCCAAAAGAGTTTAATACATGATTGAATCCACAAGTTTACTCACTACAGGTTTTCTTATGATCCACCACCATACAAACATCACTTAAACACTAAGGTCACTCCCCGTCAAAGTTATAAAAGTGTTCACACTTAAGCAGGACGACAGAATGCAACCTTCTTACAAGAGAGATGAACAACACAATGTGGCATACCAACACTCCCAAACTGATGTATCAAAATGGAAGGCACAGAATGTGTTATAAAGCCATGATTTATCGGTATCGTGTCACCTGATCTTGACCATCTGCTATGCCACATGTTAAGGTCTGTACATGTATTTGTAACTGGCTTCAACCAATGGCTAATCAAATACTGCCCATCAAATTTTCTATGGACAAATATGACTTTTTAATATGGAGAAAAGGTTGTTAATTTTTGTACAGATGGCAACATTTCACCCCCCCGAGTAAGGTGAAGTTTGTGAAGTACTATGGAGGATGTATGTGACCACTGTGCAAAAAGTGCATGCACTGTGTTATATGAACTACTATACTAGGACAAGCAGGGCTCCAAATTGACACTGAACCGCAGGCCCGATGGTCAGTGATTTTAGCAGAGGGCCAGTAAACTCATGATCGGACATGTCCGGTGGTCTTGTGGTTTTTCAGACTTTGAGTCTCACAAATATCGTTCAGTTCTGTTGAGTATGGAAGTATAACTACCCTTAAAACAAATGAGACACATGTAAATCTGCTCTTAATGCATTTTCTAATAAAAAAAATGTGTATGTTAAACTGTGTAGACATTTTTTTCCCACTCTTTCTGGTTCTGGTCTTGTAAAAAGACTTTTCTGGTCCAGTAAAAATTGTGAATTAAAAGCCCTGCGGTCTTGTGGATTTTCCCCCCAAATTCGAGCCCTGACCAGCATGAATGGACATCAGGTTAAAGTATTCGATGAACACCATTGCAGATATTGAAGACTAGAATTGTGCTTACCGTCATAAAATCTACGCCGACACTGTTAATAACTCCTGAGTATTTTCTCTCCAATGTCTGAGGCTCAGAAACTGATGGAAACTATGGAACAAACACACAACAAACCAAATGTTATGCTTTACAATTTAGGAAAACACTTACATTATTAAATTGCTGGGTTAAAGCAGTTCAATATCAACACAAAATTAATAATAACAGTAAAAAATAATAATGAAAAACTTATAAAGCACACAAATCCACATAAGTTCTCATGGCACTAATACAAACAAATAAATGTACAGTAATTAAAATGGAAACTTAGGCCTAAGCTTAGAAAATCCGAAATACAATACATGCAGTAAAGAAATTACAAGTATGGGATAAGTTTGTGATAACACCCTGTAATAAATCTCTTGTGAGTAGAGGTGGCTGTGAGAAGAGCCAGTCTTTACACAAAGTTCCACTACTATGGATAAAGGGTACGGTCGTTACATTGAACTACAATTACAAATTCTGAAATACAGGATGCTATTAAATTTTATTGTTGTTGCAGTTACCCGTTAAATTTGTTTATGGCGTCCTCCAAGAGCAATAAAAAATCAACTATGGTAACAGATGCTTAGATACTTTACATCCGACATGCCCACAATTTCATGGTATGAAAACCCGCAACCTTACCAATAAGTACAGACTTTTTTGAACAGTGCACTCACAGAGCACAAAATGACAACTGCTATGATTAATGAGGAATTAATAAGTAATCCTGATTAGGGAGCCGCCAATCCTAGGCACCAGACAGACCGAGCCACTTTAGTACCAGACTAGTAGATGCACTGAGTTTCTGTCACCATCGAGTACATCGCTAGAGTGAAGTGGGTCCACTCAGTTTAAGAGCACAGTGTTATTGATTCTGTTCAATTAAAAGCTTTCCACACTCGGATGTTGATATAGCTGTGATTTATTTCTAGTTTAGAATTTAAGAATAATCTCTTTGCCAAAAAAATGTGTCAACTGAATCAGTTCCATTCTAACATGATCAGCCTAACCAATAAACAAAAAAGTATAAATTGTCAAATACTGATAAAGGAAATTATTCAATAGTAAACAAAACAACAAGTTTCATATAGCTCTATTGTGAAACCAATGTTAACACCAGTAAATTTAATTTTTCATTATCATCAAATGAGCTAAACTATGAGTACACTAACCAAAGGATGTGAAGTGACTGGTTAGTATACAAACATAATGCTCCAAATTGAAAACTCTTGTCTGATAACAAAGTATAATAAAGATGACCCTTAACACACCTATCCTGCCCCTAATCCCTTGAGCTGAACCCTGAAAATCAAGCCTCAACATTTGAACCTCAACCCTTCCAATCCATCCATCCTTCCTCCTTCCTCTTGACACTGAGCCCAGGAAACCCAAGTTCAGTAATTAAACATCAAGCGACTCATCTTTACCGAGCCCAGGGAACCCAAGCTCAATAATTAAACATCAAGCAACTCATCCT
>CM021530.1:17098806-17118968 GCA_010994315.2 Pisaster ochraceus
AACCCAAGCTCAATAATTAAACATCAAGCAACTCATCCTTACTGAGCCCAGGGAGCCCAAGCTCAATAATTAAACATCAAACAATCCATCCTTACCCTGAGCCCAGAGAACCTTGGGTTCTTCTCAAAGAGTTCCATCTGATAGTTGGGTAGAGCTCCTATAATCTTCTGTATGATGTAGAGTTGGTCTATTTCACTCTCACCAGGGAAGAGAGGTTGTCCATCACTCAGCTCCCCTAAGATACACCCTATAGACCAGATGTCTACTGCCTTGCCATATGGAGCACTTCAGAAAAGGAATTAAATCCAAATATCAAATTTATTAATATGATACTGAGTGGGTAATCACAGTATCCGTTGAGTTGAAATGGGGTCGTAACTTGGCTGAGTGACAACTACATCACTGCTTTGGGATTCTATTTAACCTTATTTGGTTTTACCCATACACCATTGTGTAGTAAGCACCATATACTCAAATCTCAGTCTACTACTAAATCTTATTCATAAATACCCGAGCCAGTTTATCCATTTTGATTGGTTGAGAGGATATCACATGGCCATGCTTAAATGTGTGATATCAACACGGTTAGAAGTGTTTAAACATATGCGTGGCACACTAGCTTACACAGGCGCTAATTTACGCGTTACACAATCAATTCAAACTTGTACTCAATCTAAAATCTAGTATGCATGCCTATGCACACCCGTTGAGCATTACATGCAGTTTGAATGTTTGCAAAAGAGCCCAAGGACGTGACAGAAAATAAAAGTTTACAGAAAATTTTTACATGTTTTCCAAAGGTTATACGCTTGTTAGCAAAAAGGACATTTCTGAATGAGAATTAAAGAGTATCAACTCGGTCTTAACCAGCCGTTTAAACCTTGCAGGGTTGTGGGCGTGCAGTAAAGGACCCCGCCTTCAGCTCGGTCCTTTATCAGACAGCCACGACCCTGCCGGTTTTAAACCAACATTCAAGACCTCGTCCCACTCTTGTAGTCCCTTCTTAAAGTCTCAAATTTTAATCCTGAAGTTCTAGCTTTCAATAAGCACAAGTGTGGGTACATTTTGGCATCATATTCAGTAAAAATACCAATTAACTCACCCAAGGAGTAGCTCTGGTGAACGATACCAGCGAGTAGCCACATAATCTGTGTAGTTCCCTGTACCATTACCACCCAGGTTACGAGCAAATCCTACAAGCAAGGGACAAATCAAAGGTAACGCTTGCTGTTCATCATTTTGTGTCATCACACAACTGCTTGCCAATGTTGGGTAACTTGGAGTCCATTGCCATTGGCCTCTGCGAGGTCCTCCACGGTGCAGGTGCTATGCGGCAAGCCACAGGTCAGTAGGTGGTCCATAATGTCTGCTGTTAACATTTGCAGTGACTAGCCAGCAGGACCAATAAGCTTGTCATTTTACTAATCTCATGCGATTTCAATGGTCCAACATTGTCATATCAGGGAGATTTTGTACAACAATCAGGGAGATTGCTCAGAATTACATTTAACATAATAGGGAAAATGTTTCCATAATCAGGGTGTTTCTAAATTTGTTCATCAGAACATGTAAAAGATTGGGTTTATTTTCAGGGAACTTTCTGCAGAATCAGGGAGAGTTGGCAGCTCTTGTAGCATCGAACTCATCAGCTGGACCACTGGGACAGAATTTTGACTGGTCCTCATTTTTAAGGGAGAACACTGCAATGGTTGACAATTTAATAAGTTTATTGAATAATGATGACTGAATTGAACCTGAGAGGTTGGTTGACAAATGGCTTCATTCATCTCTATTAAAATAAATAATGTTGACAGAAACATACCATACAACGTTTAAAATCTCTAAATAAGAGTGGGCAACTTACCGAAATCACAGAGCTTCAAAATGTCATCTTCACTGATCAGCAAATTTTCTGGCTTGATATCTGAAATATAAAAAAATAAATACCCAAATTAAGAAGACGGAGTTTGAACTCTTCTAGTACAACAACTGTTATATGTGGATACAAATTTTTTGTATCTAATATTTCATAAAATAGGTTCTTAGTTTCCATTTTATTTCATTCTTTTATTGGTTTAATGTAACTGCAAGTTTGCTTTATTGTTCTATTGAACCCAGTCACCTGGCGTCAGCATCACAATAATCTTGGTTGCCCCATTTTAGGAGTCAATGTGCGTCCCCATGTGTTACACATCCTAGTGCACGTTTTAGGTGACGCTTGATTACATGCTCATCACAAATCTTAAGTGCAATTTGATTCCCAAAATAGCAAGAGAGGCAGACAGTAGCTGCGTGTGTCACTGGTGTAAGTGGTCGATATTGAAAATTGTTTTTGTCTGTTGTGTTCGAATCAAGGCCTTTTTAGATTTTCCCCAGAGTGGAATAATAAAGTTTGCATCCATTTATCTATCTATCTAAATGTAATGACACTCAAACTTAACCCTGAGCCATCTTTTTCTCATAAGACATTTATGATCACTAATTACTGCAAGAGTATCTTGGATATGGGTATGAAAGATCTGCTGTTCATATCACTATTACTATTATTATGATGTATTTCTGTTAATGAAACCAAGGATGCCTCATAAGTGAACTTAATCACTGTAGCTCGCAAGCCTGAGGAAACCTGTAAACAAGGGTGCTTGCTTTGTGAGCCAGAAACATCGGGGTTTACCCCTACTCTTCCATGATAAGTGTTCTGCACTATCAATCCTATTACACAGAACCTACTGCTTAATGTCTCATCTGAAGCAATTAACGTAAAGTATCTTGCTCAAAGACACAAGTGCCACGACCGGGACTTGAACCCACACTCTGCTGATCAGAAACACCAGAGCTTGAGCCCGGTGCTCTTAACCGCTCAGCCACGACACACCGCATGTTTGTTACCATGGTAACCTACCTCTATGGATGATGTCGTTTTGATGACACCAATGAATTGCCTTCAGCAACTGATAAACATAACTCCTGAAACAAAAAAAGTAAAATGAAAGAAGAGTTGTCAGATTGCAACAAAATATATTGGTAGAAAACAGAATATTTGTTTGTGGGATATATTGTAGAGAAAGGAGATTTTTTTCCCCATTTTTCTCCCCCTAAAAATAGAAACCTATGGCACACAAAGTGAGTGTCACCCCAATGGCCCAAGCTATCACAGCAGGGGTACATTTACTCTGATGGGAACTCTCCATGCCTATCAATGGTTTCCCTGCTGGGAGACACTTGGGCTTATACCAAACTGCCTTTTGTGCCACTGTGCTCATGGTGCAGTCACGTAGTTGGCTTTGACAAACTCCACAATTGATGTTAACAAATATTTCCCACCCTCACTGAAAAGAACATTATTTGCCTGGACAAATTTCCGTGAGATTTGTGCCAAACAGTCACACGGAGGTTGAACAAATAGAATGTATATCGTATTATCATTCACTGTGCTGGAACTTATGACTAGATCACTGAGGCAACGCTACAATACTTCCCTCCCTCATCAACAACATTTAGTAGAATTTTGAATAAAGTACATTCATGGGTCGATGGTATTCGTACATGAATAGCCTCCGCTTAGATCAACTCACTTGAAAGAAATAGCGTAACAATACCTTCCTAAAATGCACCGGGTTTAGTTTCCTAAAAGTTGTCTGACAAAAGGAAAAGGGTCTCAAGGCACTCTGTAGTATTGGAATGCACTGGGGGATATTATTGTGTACACACATATTAGGAATTGTTTATTTAGTGGAGAATTAACTGCTAACTCCTGTGAATTTGATACTGGATATGTTGGTTTAAGCTTGATGTATCAGTTAGCAGATACGAGTACGTAAAGTTCATCAAACTGAAGTTGCAAACACAACCGCAGAAACGTTGTGCTCAAAGCGTAACAATCAGGACATTACAAGCAATCACTACAAATCAGAAACTACATGCAATAGTGGTTCACGTATATATGTGATATAATCATTATAATAATTCGTTCTTATAATATAGCACATTTCACAAAGACGTATCAATGCGCTTGACATTAGTGCCCTGGTCCTTGGGCCAATAGCATTCCTGTAATCTTTCTCAGTTTCCTGGGGAGTATACAGCCCCAGGCTCCCATGGAGCTGTGAAGGCCTTTTCTTATCAAAGTCTACCCTTGCAGAAACCCATTTATATCCCTGGGTGAAGAGAAGCAATTATAGTAAAACATCTTTGGCAAGGACACAAATGTCGTGACTTAGACTCAAACTCACACCCCAATGACATAACCACCAGAACTTGAATTTGAAGTGCTAAACCGCTCGGCAAAGACAAACCATATGGGGATGGGATAGAAGAGGAACATCAAGTGGATGGGATAGTAGAAAGGTATATGGAAGCTGTGCTCAACTCTTGCGAAATAATCGCAGCGATCGCAGGAAGTATGAACCGGGCTTAACTCTGCGAGGGATCCTGAAGGGTATTGGGAAGAGGGAATGGCAAAGGGGGAAGGAATTGAGGGAAGGTAATGCGCTGGATACTCAGACTCGACTGCAGTGGTTTTTTTTAGGAACAATGAATTCCTCTTGGTATATCTTACCGAACTTTCTCTACAGGTACTCCGTTTGGCATCTCCTCCAGGAGCTCCAGCATGTTCTGAAACAACAAACCCCAACAAGTTATATCAAAAGCACTTTAAAAAAAAAAACCTGAACAAATTAAAATGATTATTATTTCAAATCAATAAACCAGTTATCAAGTAAAATGAAAACTCCAATCTCCGCTCCACCTGTCAGGATCCTTGCTGTCTGTAACCCATGTCTACCATAATGATAATTACATGAGCCATCTGAAGCCTCAAAAACCATCCCATCTCACAAATCATTCTTCCCACGTAAGATGCACCTTGAAGCTAGGGAGCAAAAATCAATAGACACACTGTTCTCTCTGCTCACTTTACATTCACACAAACATCATGTCTACGTGTAGTCCTGTGGATGAGGTCATGCACGTAAATGTGGCATTAAGATTGCCTCGCAGAGCGAAGGTACAATGCAAGACGTACATGACATGTTTTGACTGTAGTGTGCTGACAAAGAAAGCTTTAAAGCTGTCACTCAGTTTAATTTGCCTACACTTCTTGACTGCATTACATGTTTTTCTCACTGATTGTTGCATTAAAACCTTGCTGAAATGACTGAACTAAAAAGTGACCAAACATTTTCCCCTCAAAAAGTTAATCGGGGCTCAACTTTACGGAGCTGCTTAAGCATGAAAAGCAGCGAAGCACAACAAAATTAGGCTCACCAGCCAAAATGCTCAATGCTCAGTTGAAAATGTTTGAGCAATATTATCTGATTTAATAGATGTAATATTTGCATCAGGATGAAGAACTGAGCATACAGTGCTTAATACACATCGGTGTAAAGGAAAAACCAAAGTTATCTGCTTAAGAAGCTGTATGAAAACGGGACCAGGGGCCAATTCCATAGAGCTATTTAAGCAGAAAAATATTGCTTAACAAATTTCGGATTAGAAGCAAAAATTAGGAGGAAACCAGTCACAAATGATAGATGTGGCAATGCCTTTTGGCTGATAATCATATTCCATAAGCAAAATTGTTTTGAGCTTAGTAACTTTTTGTGTTGAATCAGCTCAATGAAACTGCCCAATTTCATAGAACTGCTTCAGCACAAAAAGTAGCTAAGCACAAAAAAAATAAAATGTGCTTACCAGAATAAGGATACCAGCCAAAACACCGTGTCACATGTACCATTCGACTGGTATCCTGCTCATTTCTGTCCATCAGAAAATGTCAAGCAATATTTTTTGCTTAAAAAGCTCTTTGAAACTAAGCCAAGATCTTACAGTGGAGAACTATGCTTTGAAAGGTCTGAGAAATTTTTAGTGGTCTTTTCGAGAGGAAATTGGTGTATTAAGGCTGGGATCATTTTAGCACTTTTCAATGAAAAATAAGATTATCTCTCTCCTAAGAAATCCCAAGAAATGGATTAGGATTTTAATATAAATGCAAACTCAATAGCGGAATGATTAATCTTTGATGTAGTTCAGAGATGTCATCTTACCCTCTCCACATATTCAAAGACAAGATACAGCTTCCCTCTCCTCCTGAAGGCCTCCCTGGAGAATAAATGTTATAGACATGAATTATGCAAGTTGTTTACACAGAAATGGCAGAAAATCTCAGCGAACTGAAAAGAGAGAAACTTGCAAATCAGATATGACGCTTTGAATGAAACTTTTTTGTAATTTTGTCTGGATCTTATTATGCACGTCGTTGCTGCAACACATAATTGTGCCTCCCCCCAAAAAAGGTGTTATTACATGGTTGATAAGGATCAAAAACATAATTGTTTAATTTTAGTCTGAAAGTTTACCGATAATAAAGTTCATAGTTTTAGAAGCACTTTTTTTTCTGTGAAATATTTCCCTCTGAAATGAAGTTATAGTCAAGAAAACTGTATCTGACCCCCCCCAAAAAAAAACCCAAACTGAAACAGCTGATTTCAGTTGTTACAACCAAAATTAAGGACAAAGTGTTGACAAGCTGAAAATTGTGCATATTCTTTTTACTATTTTCTCCTGACTCGCACAATAGATTAAGCCAAAAATCCTGTATAACAAATATTTGGTGAGACAAGATTACAATTGTTGTTATTACTCCATAGAAGTTTTTTAAATATGACATTATGTTCTTACTTGAGTTCTACAATGTTTTCTTGTTTGAGCTGCCGGAGAACCTTGAGTTCTCTCAATGTGGTTCTTCTCACATCTTCATTGTCTGTCATCAGATTTAAACAGAAAAACATTGAATCTTAAAGACTGGTTAGGGCAGACTTTATTAAAGTTGAAATTGCATATTCCCATAACTTCATATTCTTGTTTTCTTCCTTATTCAATGTAGCTATGTACAAATCTGTATAGCAATGAACTTACAAGTAAACGAAGGTTGAATGATTTTTTAAGAACAGATTTTGTTAAGAACAGTTTTAATTTGGGACTTAAATGTATCGGCAAACAGCTTTGACCTTCTTAAGGCTTAACTCAATCCATCCCTACGAAACACATGGGGTTTTTTTTCCCCATCACAACAAAAACTTCAATTGGCCCCAATAAGTGTCAATATTTTTAAATACCGGTAAAAGTTTAGATAACATTTATCTGAGCCCTATGGCTTGGTGACCATCTTAATTCTGTTTGAGTTCCACCACAACTCAATGAGACGATGTTTTCGTCAATCGATAAATCTCTTCTTTTGTTACATTGTCGGATCGCCAATCCCTTTGATTGTCTGGAACCTAAGATCCATGGGTGTTGTTTAGCATTGTGGAGGTACCCAGTCTGTGCTCCTGCCCCTGTACCGAGTGCCTGGGGGTGTAATCCAGGGCTTTGTGGACCATAGTCTAATCCCTCTTTTTGCTACCATGCCAGTAGTCAATGAACCGTGGGGAATGGAGAAATGGGCTAAAGAACAGGGCTGACGTGGGAACTGGGATTCACCATGGTACCCGCTCTATCCCACAGGTTTCATGTATTCAACCTGTTAAGCTAACCACTCGGTATTGTTTAATCATTTCACACTGGGGGAACTTGAATGCAGGACCCTACTGATGAGTGTCAGGCGTAAGCTTCATAACTTGTTAGAACCATGGATGGACGGACATAAGTCTAATCACTAGAAGCTAGAAGTGACAACCTAAACAAACTCTGAATATTATTACACAAACATGTCATTGCTCCACATGTTATTATTATTATAAATTTCCGGTAATGAAATCAAGGATGCTTCTTAAGTGAACTTAATCACTGTAGCTCACAAGCCTGAGGAAACCTGTCAACAAGAGTGCTTGCTATGGAACCAGAAACACCTGGGTTAACCCCCACTCTTCCACACTAAGCATTCTTGGTTCAAATCCTTGAACAAGTGCCACGACCGGGACTCAAACCCACGCTCCGCTGATGAGAAACATCAGAGCTTGAGTCCAGTGCTTTTAATCACTCGCCCACAACACGCCACATGTACAACGGTCCATCAACATGGTGCCAATATACATGTACCTGGTGCTTGGTACATTATCCTGTGTGTGATGGTAAACAATTGTCTACTGTTACTCTCCAGCAGAGAGGAATATTGGAAAATTAATTTGAAAACATGCTTGTTTTTCTTCCCCACTGCATCAACTATGCAATTTTCAGCATTTGATTAAATTCATCAAACCTAAAAGTATATTAAAGGTAGGGTTGTACTTCGGTAATGACACTGAAAAGAAATTTAGTGATTTTTATTTGAAAGCCTTCTTACACTAAAGATAATAATAATAGTAGGCATCCTGCAAAATTATTTTGTCTAAAGTACCCCTGTTGATTAGAAACCAACAAAAGTATGTCAACAAAATATAATCTCCAAAGATTGCCCTTAGAATGCTGCCCTCTATATGGCCAGAGATGACATTGGTACCCACCAAATGTGGATGGATTTGACATTGTAACTACATTTTCCCCCTGTTTTCTCAACATTGCATTCAGCTGAAACTTTTGCAGGTGACTTTAAATGATTAGAAATTTGTGACAACAACTAAACGCCCAACCTTTAGTGCCTATGTGTACAATTGCCCCAACCCCCGCCAAAAAGAAAGGCCATATTCATACCTGATACACGATGTTGTTTGAGAACATTGCCAAGTAAACAACTTAGAACGGATGGATTCTCACATTTTTACGCCCATATTGCAGGTGAATATTGATTTATTTTCAGAGAGAGCACATACAATATAAGTATGCAGTAACATACATGTACACCAGTTGGGGTCTTACTACAAACACAAGAGCAGCTAAGTACACAATATGTTCAGGTTCATTAAAATTTGATTGAAATCACAAGGACTTTCTAATTATGCGCTCTTTTCTTTTCACAATAACTTAAAATAACTGGATGTTAGTAATTACACATAAATGAATCATATTCATGTTGAAACAGAAAATGACAATCAATCACATGCATATGAAAACAATCTGTGCGTGCAAGTAAAGATGAATATTTCTGTTAATAAGTTGTTTTGTTCATGTTGAATGTTTTTCTTTCTGAGAGCTAAAACAGAGCTGCCAACATTTGCATCTAGCAGGAAGATACTCTACAACAATCAGGAGCTATTCAGAATTGCACTCCGTCAACAAAACAGGAAACAAGTTTCCATAACCAGGGAGATTTTCAAATTTGGTCTTCAGAACATTGAAAGATTGGTTTATTTTTAGGAAACTGTCTGCAGAATCAGGGAAAGTCGACAGCTCTGCTAGAATGATCAATTAGAATAAATGTCTTACCTTCACTGTCTTTGAACTTCTTAATTGCAACAATTTCATTGTTTTCCTGTCAAAAATACAAACAGTTATTATGAATATATGATCAAAAATATGCGAGCAACTTGGTTTAAATTCTCATGACTTGTGTACTCCAGCCACTGTCAGAATTTGATTGTCAGAACTTGATGGCCAACATAGCATAACATAATCGTTTGGATATGTAAGAGTATGGTTGTGTACAAAGTAAAACAAAAGGTCATGTATTCTATCGTTATATCAGGCCGCTAATTTGTTTTGCATTTATACCATAGGTCCTTTTGGTTGGCAAGCAGTTTGCAACAGTTTAATTCTCTTTTTCTATTGTTATATCAATACATATATTTAAAATAATGATGTAAAGTGCTGTTTATGCATCAAATTATCCACATAATACAACAATCATCCCCAAACCCATTGGCTTGTAGTGCATTGAAATTCCATGAGATGCAGCACAATGAGTTGACCCCTCTGACCTTAAGTCAGGTCAGTAGATATCTGACCCCTTATTTGACCTTGGATGGCATCAAGGCATGAATGAAACTTCTAGTTAACAGGATATAAAACTTTTGCCTCCAACCATATAGGCCTACAATAACAAACCAACCAATACATACTGTTGTCAGGTCAAAAGTCAAAGAGAAGGGAAAGATCATTTTTCATATAAATGGAAAATTCCAGGTCTTAAATGCCATATGAAATAAAAGTTTGAAGATGATCAGTCCAGACTTTCTTTCTTTTCCCCCAAGAATGCATTCATAAGTTATTGATGAAGATACAAAATTGCAAGCTTTACAAATGTAAAATAAACTAGTCAGGTGTCACGAGAAATTTAACCATAATTTAACAAAGTTAGAAATTTTTGTTATTTCAAAGTTGTAATTCTTAAACAGTAGTAAAATAAACACATATAAATATTTTGATAAACATACTCAAATAACATGCACTAACATGCATAAAATTAGTTATATTAACATTAGTATGCAAATCAAATAACATTTTCATCTAGGTCCCAAAAGGGTTTAACCACAAGTGTAGAAGTACTAAGGACTAGTAAGGTGGTAACTGTCATTGGGATTCACAAAAATATTGCTGAAACAAAACCACATTTCACTTGAACAATTTATTGATTAAATTTTATGAACATGTTAACTTAGTGTTGTGCAAACTTGAGAAGAAGAAAAAAGACTGATCTTGAGCTGTATATTTCTTTATTCTCTTTTTTACAAATTGTGCAGTGTAATTTTCCAAATGTTCCTCAAAAGAATTTCCAAAATGAAAGAAATGACCTCTAATGTATGTATTCATAGAAAGGCTACAACTAACGTCATAAACTTGTTATTCCTATAACTTCATGTGCTTTCTTCTCATATGTACACTTAGCTTTCACCATTCAATACCCTCGACAGGAAACAACTTGTGTCAATTGATATACAGGGACCTCATATGAATATTGTAGTAATTGATGGCAGGAATATATCAAGAGATTAGGAAATCAGGTAAGGAACTGACACACATAAAAAGAGATGTTCTGCAGTTAAACCACTCAATTTGGGCGGAGGATTTTAAAATCCTCCCATCTTAAAGGAAGGATACACCTTTGGTCATTACTCCCAAAATTAATAACCGTAAAAACTTACTTAGTACAGAAAACTGGAGAGCTACTGATGTTATAAAACATTGTTATAAACGACACCCTTTGAAGTAATGTAGTTTTAGAGAAGGAGGTAATTTTTCACCCAGGTATGAAGCCTTTCTCAGGCATCTGAAAACACTAAACTCTATGCAATAAGGGTGTTGGTTTTTTTCATTATTTTCTTGCAACTTCAATGACCAATTGAGCCCACATTTTCACAGGTTTGTTATTCCATGCATGTTGGGATACACCAAGTGAGGATACTGGTCTTTGACATTTACCAAAAGTATACCCTGACTTTAAAAGGATTCAACGTGTTATTTTGAATGGAGGGTGTGTGTGTGTCAGAATAATCATCTCAAAATTCTTCTAGACGAATATAGCTGACAATAGTAGCAGGAAAACATTTGGATGATGGAGTGCCTTAAAAGATGAGGGAAAATACACAGTTCTGAAGTTCTTGCCATTACAGGCATGCAACTTCAGTTTGTCAAAACAGCGGACATTTCCAGGCACCATTTGGGTGGCATAGGTTGGCATTATCTTTCCTCGCCTTCCACCTCTGAGACCCTGGTTCGAACCCCTTCCTGATTCCAATAATTCTCAGGGTTTTTTCCTCCCATGCCTAAAACTGAAATGTCCTTCTTTGTCTTCTAGGCCCCTATCCATTGGGTTCTTGGCTAGTACAGTGATTAAGTTCACTTTTCTGAGAGTCCTTGGCTTCACAACCAGAATAAATGAAATGAAAGGTTCAGCAAGACTTTGTATACTGTTTTTATTTTTTTAATATTTTAAACGGCACAGCTGCAAAACCCCAAAACGAGGAAATCAGCTGATCGAGTGAAAAGTTTCATGCTTACATTACAAAAAGCCATTTTGAGGTGTGGTGGACACAATACTTTGACACTATTAAAAAATGTGTATCTCAGTCATTTTAATGTGTACATCCAAGCTACTTTAAGCGAAATGCAACTTTTGGCATCTTCAACTTCGCCCATAACGTAAAAGTGCTAGTCCAATTATGGACATTCTTCAGCATAACTCTGTGTTTTAATGCCTTTTTTACTCTTGTTTCTGGGGCCGGTTTTATGGGGCTTTGGATGCTAGAGTCAACTTTGGCTCTTAACAATTAACATTGTATTTGAATGGAGTTAGGGTTGATTTTGGCGGTTGAGGAGGATTTTGAGGTTTTTGTGGAATTGGCTTTTGGTCATGAAATATTTGACGTGTGCGTTTTGCAGGGATCTTGCTCTTTACACTCGATTTTCTTGCCCTTTATTGGATTTGAGGTGGATTTCCTGTGTGTCCGCGTGACGCATATTTTTGTGCTTTATTGTATATAAAGTGTGTGTTTTAATGCAATTTTTACTTCCTTTGCTTCTTTTTTTAATGTTTTGTTTTTTAAATCAATGGGCCGTTCCTGCTCATCTTTTATTCTGTATATGTGTATTTGATTGAACAGTGCTTTGAAACAGTGTTAAAGCGCTTTATAAATGCAATTAAGTTAAGTTAAGTTAAGTTAAGTTAAGTTACAACGCTTTGGCACTGACACAACGATATATGTTGAAAATGCTGCAGTTAGTCTTGACAATGCAAACACCTTAGCTAAGGTCTGAAGGGTGACATGGACACCAACTAGGTCACACCAGGCATATAAATACTCCAACTGAACAGGCCTGTTTGCACAACCCTACAGCATTACCCAGGTAACCATGGTAGTACACTGATGGGCACTTCATGAAGTTTGTGTTTACTTAGTTCCTGTAGTTTTTTCTTTGAGGCCGGTTTACAACTTGATGAATACCAGGCGTTTGGCATGGGTTAATCATTGACTTGGTGTATGCCGCGAGATATGATAATGGTTGGGCGGAATGAGTGAATAATGCATATATGAATGGTTCCCTGTTAAATCAGACTGCCATTAAAAAAACAAGGCCTCTAAGATTTATAGGCAAATTGTAAAAGTTATCATTTCAGCCATTGTTTATATTACAAACTGTTTACACGAAAATACAAATTTGAACTTACCTTGTGCCTGCATTTGAGCACGACTCCGTAGGCACCTGTTGAAAAAAGTACAAATGATAACATTTAGTGAAATTCTGACATTCAATAGCTACTTCCACGCTAAAAAGTGAGGAGTACAAACAGATAAATAACTTTATGCAAACAATTTTTTATTCAAAGAACATTAATTGCATGATTAAATTGTGTACAATTAATTTAGAAGAATCCATTGTTAAAAAAAAAAACAGAAACATGTCAAACCTTTTAAAGCAAAGATCTTTAAAAATTTACAGCAACCAAGTGTTTTTTTTGGTATTATCTTGCTTTAGGATGAGTTTGATTTATCAAAATTCACTAGGTTTGACAATAACTTTAGTTTGCAGCATGATTATATAATAATAATAATAATAATAATAATAATAATACAGCATTTGTAAAGCGCACTGTGTGACATTCAAAGGCGCTGGTCAAGAACAAGAAGAACATTTCACTCGATATGTTTATAGGCTAATCTGAAGAGATGGGTTTTGAGAGAATGTTGGAATCGTGAGATGTCATGTGTGTCCTTGAGATGTTGAGGCAGAGAGTTCCAGAGGCGGGAATAATAATATAATTGTCTGTTTCCTAGAAGTCATAGGACTGAAATGTTTCTGGAGAGAAATTAAGCCAAATTTTAAAACAATTAAAAAGTTCAAAGAAGTAGCCTGACATTTCAACCCTAGCAGAGTCTTTCCTCAAAGGCTAAATGACTGATATTAAACAATTAAAAGCCATCAATTTTATTGAGGCTTCAGTTAAAATTGAAAAAACGATACGTTTTTCATTGAAAATAGTTTTAACATTTTACTCAGTTATTGGTTACTACACATATTTTATCACAATTGCCCGTACACACTATCAAACTCTTTATACAAGGTATAAATATACAGTGTACATGGTAGTCAAGTTTGTCTAAATAAGCATCAAATGACATACCTTCGCCTACGATTCCAAGCACCTCGTATTTATTCATCAGTGCAAGGTTTCCATTCAGATGCATAAATCGTTGTCATGCATCTTAACATAATCAGGTTTATCCACATTGATGATGCTGTAGTAACAATGCTGTTGCCATGTCTGTCGATGAATAAATACAAGTAGTATAATGCAATGACCTCATAATGCATTATGAAGGAAACAATAACAACAACATGATCTGCGCTTGAATGCTTTTTCTTTTGCTAGATAATTTTTTCTTTTACATTTGTGGAAATGTACTTATTGGTGAGCTATTGATTGATTATGCCCATCATTTTTTTCCATCATCCATTCAATATGCATAGAAATGTCACAAACAAAGTCACTTAAAATTAATTGAATTTAATATGTAGAATTACATGCTCAAAATCTTACTTTCACTGCGATGTTTTTTACGAACGTTCTTTCTAAAAACAAAAAATGAAAACTCCCTACAACTTTAATTAGTGAAACTGTACTTACAAGTACATTAAAATACATCATTAATACCAGAAACTAATATTACACAAATTGGCATTCGTTTTTTGTGTGTTGTTTTTTTCAGGCAGATTAATTTTTTTCTCATCTCCTTTGGTTGGAATTCTTAAAACCCAGTCCTTATGAACAAAATAAACTTCAGGGCAAAAGTACCATAACCGACCGATACTTCCTGAGACTAAGAATTTTGTTGCATTTTATTATACTCTTACCTCAAAAGAAAGATGTAAAGAATGTGTACAGAGATGTATAGGCACTTTTAATTACTACAAAGTTATAAAAATCATAATAAATAAGCCATTCTTGACAGCACTACGCCTTGAAACCTATTTTAGAACGCCATTTTAGCAAAGAGTTCCAGCTGCACGACAAAATATCCGCTTGAATTTTCGATTTGAATTTCGAGTTGAATTTTCCTCAAATTTTTTTTTTTAAGGGTATCAAGTCCATCAATCATTAAGAAACCCTAAAAAATCCCTTCCGGAAAGTGTAGGTTGAGTATGGCAGGTTTACATGTATCTAGTTATCTTCAGTAGTCATTCAAAAAAATACACACAATGTTAGCATTAAATACTGCAAAAATGTGTACAGAGATGTACAAGAACATTAAACACTAATATTTTATGTTTTTAATCTATTAATTTTATCACCTTTATTGCACAAAACACCAAAACATGAAGTGTGGTACAAAATGGAAACCCCAAACTGGCACGCAGACCCACAAAGTGGGGACCAATTTCCACACACCAAAAAACAAAGAACCAATCACAACAACAAGCAAACAAACAAAAATAGAGAAAGCGGCCTGCACAACCAACAGTAGAAAACATGGAAGTACCATAGTTTTAAAAGTCATAAAATCATAATAATAAAAAAATATCGTCAATTTACAATTCAATTACAGCTACATGATGCACAAGCGGAAGCTGACCTTATCAATAACTAAAATAGAAAAAGAGGACATTGTCCTTGAGTTTGTGGCAATGTTCAAGGCTAAACTAGAGATCTAGTTCTTTTAAATGCTACTCATGTGGTAGAACTTCTCAGAGTAAATTGTTCTTGAATTTCTCTCAACTTTCCAAAGGAGCTGATAAGACCTTTCAGCATGAGGGCTTCAGTTTTGGACCTGTATTCTAAATTGGTCTTACATGTGCTAAACCAAGAATTGTACATAATCAACATAATCAACATAATCACTACTAAACACAGTATGAAAGATTAAACGGGAAGTATTCCTGGGCTCAATGTATGATGGCAAAAGCAACTAATATTTTAAAAATAAAACCATCGTCACATATCATATTATTATTGTGTATGCGACAATCATAATCCACGATCCTCCATATAACATAAATCCAATAGGCATTGTCCATCCCACTCATACTCAACCAATTCGTACTCCAACCAAATTGCGCTTTTATTATTTTTGTTAAGCTGAAGTATTTTGGGCAATCCCGTCCCATTTCTAAAATAATATTCCTATTGAATTGGAAAGATACTTGTCAAATTCCCCAAGAATTTTTAATGAATACTTGTTTTAAATTGAAGTTGTTGGAGAATTGTGGTTTTAAAATGATATTCCTGGAAAAACAATTGTGAGATACTCATTCCCCATTGCTTATTGGGCATATTATCAATATTTAGAATTGAAGTGATTTGAGAATTCCAGTCCCGGTTGAAAATTACATTCCCGTTAATTTCCTCATATTCAAGAATAACCAATGTAAAAAATGCAAAAACCTATATACACAGACCATACCCATAAGAAATGTAAAAGTACAAACTGACACTCAAAACTGACGCTTGGTTCTGCCAATCATACAGAGTAATCAATTTTGAACACTTCTGTATGGGTAGTTTTTCCTGGGGGGGGGGTTCTATTTTTTTTCACTGATTTGCCAAAATGGCAAAAAATAAAATAACAAGTGAAAACACATATTTTGGTAACCAAACCATTTTGGATTGTGGCGTGTCGTGGCCGAGCAGTTAAGAGCACCAAACTCAAGCTCTGGTGTCTCTGATCAGCAGAGTGTGGGTTGAAGACCCAGTATTTGTTCAAATTTTTCTTCATTTACCACTAACACCATTGCACTGTTATGACTAGCTGTTCCTGTGGGACAAATTTTTTTTAGCCGAGAAGTTCTAAAGAAAGGAAATGAAAACTAAACATAACATTTTCCTTGAGGAAAATTTGTTTCAAGGTTTACAGCGAGACTATGTTTCAAAATTGTACACTCTACCATGCAATATATTGGCACACGAATTGGTCAGAGTACGAGCTGGTCGGAGTTCGAGTTGGTTGGAGTTTGGGTTGGTTGGAGAGTAGAGCTGCCCTGTTTTGGATCTGGTCCAAAGGACATGACCAACCAACAATGACCATGATGACAGTAACCAATAACAAAGTCTAACTCTAACTAAACATTAACAACATGTTATGGTAATCGCAGCTAACATAGCTAATCTTTGTTGTGAAGTCATAACAATGGAAACAGTTATATTTAGCAATGGTTTGAAATTCTTGAACAGAACTAAGTAATGGACGAAAAACACTACCGAACAAAAACATAACTAACTAACTATGATGATGAACAACGGTCATTAATTTCACCGACTGAGTCGAGACATCATGCACGTACTGTCTCAGTGTAGTGTAGTGTGTGACTGTGTCGGTCGCTTCGCGCGAGACTAACTCAAAAGTGGAAAATGTAAATATTTTCAAAGACAGGTTTCAACTAACAACATTCATTGAACAAAGCTCTTTCAAAATGTGTACTTACCTACGTTTCCAAACTGGTGAAGAACTTAAGGGACATTACGAGGTAAAAATGCCTAAATAAATAACACCAAATAATCGCAGTTACTTTATCGTCTGCCAGGCCCTGTCAACACTTGCGGAGTCCTTGCCAACATACCCATAAGCCATTGCGGCACAATTAATTACACACGGTGCCCAGTACGAACAAACGTAAAACGCGTAATATTTATTATTCACCATGCACCAGACTATTTTCCATTTCTACGGTCAACTAGTTAGGGCGCCCGCTCTAGTCTGATCTAACAACAAGTATTTACTTTTAGGGGGCGCGGTTGGAGGATGAAATTAGGGGGAATTGCTGCCAATCTTCACCAATAGAGAAGATGTCAAGTCAAACCATGGCAATTAAAGTAAAACAGTACAGTACAGTACAGTAATGCAAGTATCTTCTGCCAGATACTACTTAGGCTACGCTTGTTACACACAATCTTTGAGAATTTTTAGTAGGGCCTAACTTAATTGTTATTTTTAACTTTTAAGTAGGCCCCCTACATGTATTTGTTTTTAAACTCCTTGAATTTGGATAGAATGCAGCGGCGTACCCACGGGGTGGGGGGGGGGGGCTGGGGGCACGTGCCCCCCACAAATTTCCAGTGCCCGCCGAGGTACCTCCTCCTCCACAAAAAAAATCATGATGGTGCTCATAACAAAACCAACAAAGTAGAAGAGAGAAACTAGAAATGTAGTGTTTGTAAAATTACAAACACTAGGTGTTCATGTTCAAGTAAGCCTATAACCTTGATGTCATGAATACACTTTTTATATTCCCATTTTGTAGTATATTGATAATGAAAAGGATGGTGGAAGAAGATCGGTCTTTCAAATAGTGTGCAAAGTAGGGTTTGTGAATAGTTTTAGAGTTGTAATTCAAGTTTGAACCAGAAGGTGAATTTGGTAAGTTCAATGAAATGTTTTCGTTTAAATCCCTTAAATGTGGCACCTGATTGGGACAAATGTAACCCGGGTACATTGTCGGCACATGTTGACAATTTTTTTCCAAAGGTTAAAAGGGTTTGTTTTGCTTTTTTTTTCAACAATTTTTTATCCAAGTGTATGTGTTGTTTACATATCTAGGTATTGCCTGGCTGGTCAAACTTTGATTTAATGTATTTTAATACCTGATGACGTCATAATGACGTCTTCTACAAGTAAAGATATAACTATATGTGAAGTTTGAAGGTTGTGTGAGCTTGAGAAGGGGCATTTTTTTGTGGACAGTCGCGGGAGAGAGAAGAAGTGTTTTTTTAAAAAGTGTTAAAAAAATCGAGGTGTTGCTCCGAACACCTAAACAAGGAAAATGTGTGTTTGTATAAACTAAATGTAGTGAACGATCGAGAGCGACCGTGGGCACAAAGTGCCATAACAGGATGGTGGCCCCCTGCAGCGCCCCCCCACTTCTAAAATAAAAGCATGATCCCCCTCCCCCACTGAAAAGTCCATTCCCCCTCCCCCACTGAAAAGCAATGTCCCCACACCCACCTATAAAGTCCTGGCTACGCCGTTGATAGGATGACTTTGGGTTCAATTTGGGCCTTAAGTAACCCTGATTCCCCAGTGGGGATCGTGTCGAGGAAACTTAGAAGCAGTGGAAAGATTAGATAGTGTCCTGGAAACTTTTTAAAAAGCCAGAAGGGTGGTGAGATAAAAATGGACTAGAAGGTCAAATCCGGGTCTGCAAACAGCTACACGCTAAATCAATGAAACAACGTAATTGTATTTCTTCTCCATTATAGTAGCACAGTTTATCTTTTGTCTGTTAATACAATCTTTACAGTAGACACTGATGATTCCATTATATTGCATGTAATCAGAGCGACAATAATTAATTAACATAATTGTGATCGGCTACATACATCCACCGTACACATCTGTCGAATAAATAAAACGTCACATAAAATACATATTAAACTTTGTACCTACAACTATTTATAACAACTACACCAGCTTTAAACCAAGTCCAGACTACAACACATTATCTCATTGGCTTTTTGAACTTACTGGTCTGGAGTTGAGAAATTAACACAGAGGTAGTAACTTTTTTGTATATGTCTAGGGAGTCAAGGGAAAGAAAGGAACAAAGAAAGAAAAGGAAAGACAAATTTGAAAGACAGCATTTCAATAGGCTCCCTTTTTCACAAGAATTTATACTTATTATGATCTAAGTGTGAAATTAATATTTTTAAGGATCTAAGAATGAATTTGAACATTAAGAGATGGAAAATCGGCAAAAAAATAAATGTACCCTGATAAACAACAACACCTTGTTTACACACAAGCACCAACTATCAAGAGAGAATTTCCGTAACTAAATTCACTCCCCACCTAAAGTTGTAAAAAGTGAAATTATTTGCACCATGATCAACTACCAAAACTTCCAAAGGCAACTCCTGTGATCTGGGATAAAGATACAAATTATACTTAAAGAAAAAATTCCTCATTAAAAAAGAAACGAATTGTGTATTATTATTTGCCTGCACCTGTCACAGTAACAGCACATAGAATCCACCAATGTAATCTACATGTACGTGTAGGTATAGACAATGAATACAGACTTATTTTAAATACTGATTGATTTCAAACATCAAGCCATAATTCAATCACCTGCATGAAAAAAATTAAATAAAAAATTAAACAAATCTCAACAATATCTATTAAATAAAATTAAAGGGTTTTTGTTAACCAGGTTTGTGGCTGTATCTCTGATTAACTACTTCAATTTCAGACACAGAAAGCTTTGAGGTCGAATACATGAATTAAAATGTTACACATTTTAAGATATTATCAGCTGCAAATCCTTAATTTTTCCCCGAAAAACATTTCAAGCTTACATTCAGGTAAGTGGTTAGCATTTTTTCTTTAACTTGTTCATAATTTCTTTTGTTACCGGGGGGGGGG
>CM021530.1:17119066-17137554 GCA_010994315.2 Pisaster ochraceus
AAAATTCCCTCTGTAAAAAAAAAATGGGGGGGGGGGAGAGAGAAAGAAAAAAAGTAGGCTATGAAAACTTTGAATAACGTTTGTCACGGTCACAAAAAAACATTTCATTACTACTGGTACAACTTCAACTATTTAATACAAGGTGAAATAGTGATAAACATGTGTTCAAAATCCATAAAGGCTTGCACACTGAACAGTCAGTATTCCAATAAATATTGTACACCAAACATCTCGTCATTTAACACCAACATTATCATTATATTAAGATTCTTAATGTCAGCAATTGTACAGGCTTGTTTTTTTGTTCACGTCACAAACTCGTAGCACACAGCTGAGATATTACAAGGCAGTGTTAAGTAGATTAACCCTTTTAGTATAAAAGACTGACAAATCATTGATTGATAGCCCGTCTGAAAAACCCAAAGCAGGCTCCCATTTCCAAGAAAAAATAGGAATTAATTTGGATGCATCTGTGATGTTGGATGGCATTTAGTCTGTTTAGTCTAAAAGGGTCAAGCTGAAAAAAGTTCAGCCACAATCCAAAAAGCATTTATATTGACAATAAACATGATTGATGATGAAAATGTACAGCATAAGTATATATTTACCAGTGACATCATTGAAACATTGCCTCTGAAATTTATAATGTAGTAGTATGAAACAAGAAGGAACAATTCATCTATTAAAGAAAGACATCTAACGAAAAAGAGCAACTGAAGTCAGATTCAGGAAAAAGGCCTAACACACCACCACAAGAGGGCGCTGTTATATTTATCTTAGCACCAAGAGCATAAGTGGTTAAATACATGTACACCATTTTCTGAAATGTACGTAAGTTGAGTGTAGATTGGGTGTAATTTAATTACATTACTAAAAAGTCACAACAGCGCCCTCTTGTGTTCACAGTTAATGTTGTTTGCAGAAGCTCAGTCGAAATTGTTACATGAAAATGGCCTACGTGTGCAGAACCACAAAGCGTTGATATCAAATTTAATCCCTACAGGTCCTGAAAAGCTTTCCTACCGTTCCTAACTTTGAATAAACTTTGTACACCAGACTTGAAAGTTGATGGCTTTGTACAAGCCATTGCTATTGCTAGCTGGCAGACTCAACGTTTCTCACAATGTTTCCACCTTAATATAAACTATACCAATAAATTATAATAATTGTGTCAAGCACCGAGTGGATTCATAACCAGAACCCTTGTAAAATTTGGTAAAAGTAAAAAGCACTCAATCTTTAACTCAGACCTAAGTCTACATTATAGACTGTTTTTCCCCCTCAAATTTATGTTGTATTCCCCACCTTATCTAATACTTGAAAAAAACCACTTACAAAAGAGAGAGAGAGAGAGAGAACGGAAAAAGAATTTGAACTGAGTTGATAAGAGGATATTAATTTTCAAATGAAGCAAATAAAAAATATTGAAAAGTCTTCCTAATCACATTACGTTATGTGTTAACTTCCTATTGGGGTTATAAGACTCTGTTTTATGTACAATATTTTAATCTGTACATGGTTATATAATATAAATACTATACATATATTTAGGGGTCACTGTTGTTAACAGTGCATACAATAAAATATACCTGAGTACATGTACATATAGATACATCAATGTTTGTTTATACATACATTTATACTGTTGTTATGTACATACAGATTTCAATTTGAACACTGTCAGACGATGGTCAGACATTCTTTATGTAATAGGCCTATTTTGGTTTTTTTAAAAGCAGAGCAACTTTAAATAATTGTAGATGTAGGATTCCAACCCGATTGATACATTTGATGTGAACTCATCATAAAGTAATTCTTTGATGAACATACAGCTTTAAGAAAGTCCCGATCATTACTCATGAACATTTCCTGTTTGTAGCTCAGACGAAAATCAATCTGCACAAATCATGTCTACAGTGGTAATTTTGTTGATATAATTTATATTGGTAACCAATTCACAAATTCAAAAATGCAATCCATCGTAAGAAGAATCACTTGGTGATTCCGCACTTTGGCTGTGTCAATTGTACATTGATCACATTAACAAATGTCCATTCAAGTCTTGACAGTATAGTCCAGTCTCAACTCTTGCCTCAGGCACTAAGCAGCTTTGCCGTATAATTCCAGAAAATCAAGTCTTCAGACTTTGGTCTCGGGACCCTCAGCTTCGTGGATGTACAAATCTCGAATCTTTCCCACCAGTCTGGCCATGATGTGCCCGTACGCCTTGTTGTACCAATCAACCGTCCGCCCCTTGGTGTCTACCCGACATATGTGTGTAAGACGTGACTTTCCAGACCCACAAGGCTCTATGAGGAAGCGAGAAGCAAGGACTGTACCCCTTACCCCGCCCATGAGAGGGCCATCCGGGTGCTCAATGGAGGTAGACACCAGGGCGCAAGTTCCTCTTGGCAAATCATTTCTCCATGACCTATAAGGTGCGAAATATTTATATTTTTATCATAAGTGGGAACAGAAAGATATAAATTCCTTTCCATGATAATAATAGTGGTAATAAGTATTCTTTCCTTTTGACATTCTGTGTTTTTTTTTTTCTGAAGGGTCATCAAAAAGTCAGCCAAAGATAGCATGCCGTTAGTCTAAGCCAGGTGCTGGACACCCTAACAGTTGCCAGGTAGCAGGCTATCCCCTTATCTCACCTAATGGGGAGTCTGGTGCCAGACGGCTGTCTGTGACAATTTGATTAGCTACATTATCTTCCAAGATAGTTTGCAGGTTCCTTTGATAAGTGTCACACAATGATTATAAATAAATCTATTGACGTCAAACATTTGTGATGGGTACATTTCTCCAACATATAATCCTCTACCTGATGACTGTTTCAAATTTTCTATGGGTTTGTTTACAGAAGGAATTAAAATAACCTTCACCTTCTGGTTGCACTGTGACGGCAATGACAATCAACAACAGTACACAATGCAACAATCCCAGGGATTAATAACAACACCTAACAACAACCACCACATAAGCTGTGAAACAAACAGCACACCAACACCAGCGTTTTAAGTAAACCAACTCTGGTGGCAAAACCCTTGATATATAAATACTTGATTCTACTCTACAGCTGACTGCAATTACTTCAAATAACTTGGTAATACCAAGCAATATTTTGTAATTGTTGGTCTCAATATTATCCTGAGAAAGTCAGAATGTGATATTCATTCCAGACAGCCGACTTCAGTTTTATGGGTCTCTGGGCAGGTCTCTGGGCAGGTGGTAAATGTCATCATGTCTGGTTTCCTACTCACCTGAGAACACAGTAGTCTCTTGAGGGATGAGGCGCCATGGAGTTGACTACATACTGGAAGACCTCGGTAGTCTTTTCCAGAGTCTCAACTGATCGCCACTTAACTAGATCTTCATCCCAAAGATGTCTGCATGCAAAACAAACAAAATCAAATTAGTATGAACACTTAATGGACTGTAAGAATGTGTAATTCAATTCCGTCGTTCAACGTAATTTAATTTGATTTTGAGTCATGGTGCATATGGGAATAATAATCAGATTGAGGGGGAAGTGAAACATGGGATGAAATGTTTGCAAAGTAGATTTTATATGTCAGCTTTTAGACTGAGGAAGATTCACACCTTTCTTTGAGTACCCTTTGGAGAATATCAGCTGGTGGCGCACCGATGTCAACGGTACACTTCCATAACCTCAACGGGTGACCATCGCCGACCTTCTTGAAGGCGACCTCCACGCCATCTACAGTTGGACATATCACCCATCCCTTGAACTTGTCTCTCGATTCCTGCATAGTGTGTATTCATTTATTGGCAGTAAGTAAAATGGAAAAATGATGACTTCTATGATGTTCACCAAAACTTGATAACTTGCAAACTTTTCAAAATAGAATATGAAAATTCTTTTTTAAATTAGAACTTGAACTATCACATATTTTAAAAAATCAACTCCAAAAGGATGTGCTACATTTTATTTTCAATAGAGTTTAGTTGAAACATCTGAGTGCTGTTTCATTGGAGAGGATGAGTGAACAAACTTGTATAGTAGCTCCGGCCTGGTGCTTCCTTTTTTAAGGGCAATGGCATCAAGGCGTTTTCTTTCCTTCGTAAAGGGCACCTCTATGAGGAAATTGTAAATTTCAAGGGGCACCAAGGCAATGACCAGGGGCAATGGATGCAACTGCCTATGTTGCCTTTGAAAAGAATCAGGCCTAGTAGCTACTGCTATGATATTCAATCTCATTGCTTGTCATATTTAGGTCCAATCCTCTATCAGCCTCAATGTATGGAGAAGGTCACATTGTAGTGAACGACCCTCACCTTAAGAAGTCCTTGCAGACAGCTTTCAAGATAGCTACCATAGTTGCCTGATTCATCGCTCCTCTTTCTGCCCAGCTCCTCCAGCTCAACAGGCTCACCCAGATCCATGTAGGAGAAGTGACATTTAGTCATCAGGTCTTCTGGCACCTTCATGTTCAAAAAACACAAGAAAGAATCATGAGTGTCACATTTCTTATTAAGTTTGAGAAAAACACAGTGACAGATACCCCCACCCAAAAAAAACAAAAACAAAAACAAAACCAAAAAAACAAAAACCAAAAACAAAACAAGCAAAACAAAACAAAAAACTTCACCAAAGGTTTTTCCCTTCAGTAGAACTTTGCAAACTGATTGAACTCTTTACTTCAATGGGCAGAGGATCTGTCATATTTTCTGATGGGACAACTGTCATGGTTCCCTCCACTATGACAACACTGAAGTGAACTCTGTACACTCAATCAGTTTCTTCAGACCTAAGATAATATTTGGGCACTTTTCCAAGGATTTAAGTCCAAAGATACTGTTTTTTTTGTGTGAAACTAGTTAGAAAAGCTGTTGCAATGATCAGTTGAGAATGCATAGAGATTATTACATGGCGGTTGCTCGAGTAACCCTTAAACAAGCAGAGGCCCCAAAATATCCTTCAATGTTGTTGCACATTTCCCGACCAATCCTCGTTTCAAAACCAATTTGAAATGACAACATGAATTTGATTAGCGACAGAGCCACTTAAGCGCCTCAGATAATTAGTACCGACAAAAATAGGCGCTGCTGAACAAAAATAAAACCTCTAAAAGCCCTAGCCTAGTGGTCTGATTCCTGAGCACCTAAATGTCAGCAAGATCGGGCGATGCTAGAACATTATAGATCTTGCTTAGCTGTTGACAGATCAACAGAGCAAAGTAGATTGAGGATCTAAAAATAAGCATCATTAGGCCGCGTACTCCGACACAAACAAACTACCCACAGGCTCATTCTATTACGCGTACAAAAGTGTGCCGGTGATCAAACCTTTTAGTTTAGCACGCTGAAGATGAAAAATGCACGCCCACGACTGTCAGTGTGGCTCAGAATTACATAGTGACATTTGGTACAGGGATACATTTCTTTCAGGTTGCATATATCGAGGATGTTGTTTTCCTATTTAGTGCTGGGGTCAAGATTACTGTTACACTGTCTGTTTTGAAAATGGAATAACAATTCTATGTTGGTGGCGTGTTTCTAGCAAAAAGAGATTGATAATGACATACCTTGATTAAGTTAAACAATTATTTTTGATCTGCGAAAAGGGAAAGGCCGTTTCTTTTACTCACCATGAAAAGTTTCTTGACCTCTCTGATCATCAGAGCAAGGCACTCGTTCGCAGCCACATTCTCAATCAGTTCTTTTTGGTCGGGCCTCGATGTGGCCATCTTGCGGGCACGTCGTGGACTGCTAATCTGACGATTGTTTGGGATTGGGCTTTTCCCAAGTTGGAATAAGGATGGGGCAAAGCAAACAGCCAAATTGTATGCAGTCATCTGAAAAGTAAGGACAAATTTGAATATTTGAATATAACCTCAAGGAAATGAAAGGGTCTTCTGTTCTCCTGAAGGTTATGGAAAACTGAACAAAACAGAGAACAATCACGACAAGTGGATGAAAAGGAAAACCAGTTCCTAAACAGGACCCTAGACTGCTTTAGCCTTAAGAATCCAACAAGCAAGCCTGATTTTACCTGATTCTCATTAGAGTGTTCTGCTATGTCACTTAGGAATAGCAGCAGGGACTGCAGGACCTCACGGTTTTCATCGGGCAGCAGCATGACAGCCGCCTGAATCGCAGACAGACGTAGATCCTTGGGCATGCCAGCTGTAATGACAGACAAATAAAATACACAGTTGATAAATCAGATTAAGAAGATGAATTCATCATCAGAACAGGAAAAAAGGACTTCAAGGGCAGATATCAGCAACATTCTTGGACCAGCGAGCAAGCCCTGGTAATTATACGAAGTGGCCACATTATCAAGGGTTTGGAGTGTAGAGTTTGGCATGCTTCACTGTAGACGGTGAAGTTGGCTACATGAGAGATGTTTTCTACATTGCTGGGCAGAGCTGCCAACATTTGCATCTATCAATCAGGGAGATTTGGTCAACAATCGGGGAGATATTTAGAATTACATTCAACATGATAGGGACATAAGTTTCCACAGTCGGGGAGAGTTTCATACTTTGTTCATCAGAACATGGAAAGATTGGTTTATTTTTCAGGAAACTTTCTGCAGAATCAGGGAGAGTTGTTGTGCAGGTATTGAAGGAAGGAGACTCACGTCATTGTTATTATTTGTTTGTTTAAAGACAACAAACTTGTGAAGAAGGGGACATTTTAAAATAGAGTTTCTAAAATGGATTTTTCCACTGTTCCTTGCAACTCATTGTTTGTAACTAGATCCGACCCTTCCATAGGTTATTTTCTTCAGGATATCTACTAATATTTGCCTTCCACGGTTTTCATCCGCTATTTCCATGGAAACGACAGGTTGTGATGCCGTTCAGTCGGAGGGGAATTTGTTCCGATAGGCAAGTTTAAGTTGGCTAATGCAAGTAAACAGTTCCCAGTATAGAGATCAGTGTGTTTAGCGTTGTTAGGCAGATACGTGGGCTTTACAAACAACATGCAGCGCATAGCTGATACTTAACATCTCCAGATAAATATAACTAGCATCTCATGTAAGATCCCTTTGCTTTTATAACAGAGGATAAAAATAAGAAAATAAATGCGACCTACGGTTTCCAAACTGCATTTTAATGATATCCTTACTTAAATAGAACCATATCATCTTACCTCCTCTATGTATTTGTTTTGAAGGGAAATTTAGATTTACATAATTGTGAGGATCAAAGTGTGTGGTTTTTTTTTTCCAGCGTAATATTGATTGGTTTTGGCAAGCACGGCTTAGCTCAGATCAGAAACTGCTATTTATAAAAAAAAGCTCACCCTGGTTACTTGGCGCTTTGCCAATGCTCATGGGGGCCTTATGTTTATTTCCTACCGTATGACAAAACCTTTGTGCTGGGCATTCACAGAATCTATTTCTTTTTTTCAACGGTGTCCTTTTATGGCAATAATGTACTTTCACATCAGCAATTTTGCAGGCAGACGTACTGACCCATCACTTTCCAAAGAAAGAAAAAGTCACCAAAAAGGGAAATGCAAAAAGACGACATAAAAATACGCTGGCACTTAAAATAGCACGGTATTATCAAATGCTGTTAAAGGCATAATTACATTTCTAATTTGTTGCCTTTTGTAGCATGGTGTAATGGGTGTATCATTTGTACTAAACTAAGCAAGACACAACTTGCAATGCTCGACAACTGATGCTCTCTGAGTGGTTGTAAAAACCAATAAAATTGGGAGCAAAGGACCACATATTATTGTATATTTTTAAAAACCAATTGGCCTGATTCCGTAGTCTGATGATATTTATTCAAACAAATGTTGATTGGATAAATTCAAAACAGAATCAAGTGAAGGGGGAAACTTTATCAGATTCGATACTGGTGCAGGGATCCCATCATTACAGTGCAGTTAGAAAAACACTGTGGCTATGTAAGTGCTTTAGTATTGATCAAATTCTATGCAAACGGTTTAGACTTCCAGGGGGGTACGGCCAAGGAAATGTTAAAGGTTACACCATGTTTTGCCCTTCCACTCGCTGCACGCCAAAGGGTAATTAAACACTTTCCCTATCCTAGTTATAAATATCTCGCAGATTTTATATTTAGTCCAATATTTAAACAGAACTGTCTCATCAAAAATGTATAAAAATACCTCCCATTTCAGACTAGTGACTTAATCTAAAGCAAATTGATATATCCTAAAATTGAAAATACAATACTTTTCCACTTACAACTGATGAACTCATTCCCAGGGACCCATTTGACCAGGAGGATGGTCATTTCAGTGTCATACATCTGTCCTTGTCATCCCTTTCACCCCCCTTCCCGTGCCAGACCCAATTTGAAGGATGACAGTTTGAGAGCAACCATCTTCTGTTTCCGCAGCTGCGTTTGAATACTCACATGTGAAAACACTGATGAAGGTATCGGAAAGCTTGGTTGTAACGACAGGTTCAGGGAGATCCCGGAAATACTGCTTCAGCATGTCAGCTACATCGTAGGACATCATGCCTTCATAGCTCATGTTATCTACACAACGATTTTCAAAAAAGACAGGAATACAATATCATACCAAAACCCCATGCTGCACTAAATATAATCTTGGCAGTTATAAATGATCGCCTGTACTCCCAATAGAAATAACATATGCAATGCGACATGAAAGGAATACATTTATTTTAAAATCCTTTAAAAATCCTTTTAAACTCCAACAATCAATGACCTGAAAAACTTACTTGGTAAGAAGCACCGCAGCTGTTGATAATGTATAACATTTTGAGACACAATTCCTTTCTAAAGAACGTGCTTTCAGAGAAAGGGGTTTCAAATTTGTTTCCATCTGAGAAACGTTCCTGCATGAAACGTTTCTCAGATTGTGTATTCCCATTATGGATTATTCATCCTGCGTGGACGTAACTGCTCCAGATTTTCGGATATCTCAAAAACCCTACCAACTTTTTGAAATTATATTTTCACAGGTTCGTTTTGTTGTATATATCTACATTTATGTATGATTAAACACAATCGAAGGGGTCCAAAAAACCAAAGGCACACTTTGCCTTTAACTACAGACAGATGACTTGTGAAGTTATTAAACCTAATGATTTCTAAGCAGTCTTCAAAAGAAGGGAATGTAGGCCAAGTGAATTGAATCAATGCCAAGGAATAAGATGACATAACAGAAATCTGTGGGCATTGGCTAAGTCTGCACCCCTTTTGTTAAGGCTACTAATTTGGGATTTTAATTTGGAGTAAGGCTTCTTAACTCAATCTGACAAGATGATCTCAAGTTCGGAGGACAAGGTCCAGGAGAATTCTGCTTGATATTTGTGGGGATTTTTTTTTCTTCTTCAAATTTCCCTTGGAACCTTGCCATCAGAGAATTTCCCAGGGATAAATAACATAATCCAGACAGGGAAGATATAGAGGAATGAAAATGAGAATAACATAAGTGCATCATCTTACCGAGGCAAGACATGACTGGAAACTATAATGGCAGATCCAGCAATCTACCCTGGTTAACATTTGACATTTGTGGGGGCGAGGAAAAAGAAAGGCCAATCTACTGAAGGAAAAAGTATGTTACTTTGTCCATGGTCCTCGGGAAAGAGGTGTACACGTTGGGCTGTCCAGGGGACAAACCTGGGAAATCTAGTGGAATGGATTTTCTAAATCCGAGTCTGACAAGAAAATCTCTGTCAGCTGAGGGCGACACTAGCCGCGCGCTCCTTCTTTCTGACACTCTGAATACCTCCATATATTTATCATCATCATGTCTTCATCAAGTTGAAAACCTGTCAGTACCCTGTACAGATGCGCCTTAATGTACCATGAAACTGGGTCGGGGCAGGCCCTGAGGGGAGTTGCATTTCATGTGACATTTGTCATGATCAGGTGTATCTTGTAGGGGGTAGATCACCTGTCACGGTTTTTTTTAAGAGGGAAAACTGGACCAAAAGGACCGTGTGAAATGAACAAAAATAAAAGTACTCTGCTACAACTCTTTTACAGTAGGGTTAAACACGGCATTGTAAGCTCACAACATGACTGCACTGTGAAGAGTATAGTTGTTGACCAATTATATTCCCATTCATTGAGTGTGTTTAAATAGAAACAGTTTCCTGCACTTTTCTAGTTAATTTGTTAATGAGGGTGCAACCCCTAGCCTTGACTCTAATCTAATCCTATTAATACTTTTTAGAGTTTGACTTTTCACAGAAATATCAGAAAGAAGGATTTCCGGCATGTATTTGCAACAGGAAGGCTTATGACAGAAAACACGAGAAGTTGAGAAAGATAATTTCAATTGTGTACCTGGGTTGCTCTCATTCAGTCTCTTGAGCTGCTGGATGCGAGATCGTACCCCTGGCTTACGGAAGATGCCCACCGCATCATTGGATGTACGGCGGAGGAACCTCATAGCATAGAGGATTGTCTGGGGGAGTGGTAGCCCCGTCTGTTGTAACACCTGGAGAAGGGGCACACCAAAGACATTACGGTCCTTGTAGTCCGGGCTCTTTATACGCTTCATGAAGCGTGGCATCATCCTACATGAAACAAGGAAAATATCAAACATGTTATTAATAAAAGCAGGAAAGTATGTTATTCTTAAAGAAAAATTTTTCAACAATTTTTCTTTATCAAAATGTTTAATTCTCATTTAATTCACAATTTCATTAACATTTTTCTGGAGAGTTGATTCTTACCAGCTCCAGCCACTGCGGTGTGTGATAGAATGCCTCTCCATCAGCGAGGTGAGCTTAAGCAGAGACAGTTTGCGCAGTATCATCAACTGGCTAACAGACAGACTGGAGATCTGAAACGGCCTGAAATGACAAGAGAAAATACTTGCTTGACCCATTGGGTGAAAACAGCTAAAACTTCAGAGCTTAAACCTTGTAGCTAAAAACATAATTGCTAAAACTTCTTTGCTAAAACTTCTTTGCTAAAACCTCATAGCCAAAACCATGTAGCCGAAACCTCATTGCTAGAACCTCATTGCTAAAACCTCATTGCTAAAACTTCATTGCTAAAACCTCATAGCTAAAGCCTCATTGCTAAAGCCTCATAGCTAAAACCTCATTGCTAAAACTTCATTGCTAAAACCTCATTGCTAAAACCTCATTGCTAAAACCTCATTGCTAAAACTTCATTGCTAAAACCTCGTAGCTAAAGCATTGTTGCTAAAACCTTATGGTAAGTAAAAGAAACCAGAGTCAACTTAAAGAAGTGCACAACATAAAGTGAGGTGATAAAACAGCACCTGCAACGTTTGCAGAACTGACCTGGTTTGGTTCATATGGTGAGGTCCTTAATACCAAAGTGCACCGAGTGCCGTGTTCTGAATGATATGCTTCAATCAAACTACGGTTAATAACCTTGGACTGATCCTGCTCAGTGCACTAGGCTCTGAAGTCAACAACAGTCTGAATAGGACACATGCATGGGAAATATTATGAACTTGCTCTGGTTATCATGGGACCAACCGAAGAAAAACCCAACCAATAGATGATTACACTAAACTCTATGTACACTACGGATTTGTGTCAGTCCCAAGACATGAGTTCAATAGCCCCCCAAAAAGGTATAATAAAATACACATAGCCCTAGAAGTACCTAGGTTGAATATGCCAAATATGGGATTTATTTGCTTGTCATACAAACTGAACAAAAAGCTGTGGTATGGGGAAGAGCTGCTAAGTGGCAAACCAAAACAAGAAACGACCCTCCAAAACATTCTCAGGTGTGCCTACACTATGTTACAGAGGCTTAAAGTAGAATGTTTATAGTTTAAAAGACAAGTTCATATTATGAAAGCTCCGAGTGCAGTGTAGCACTAGGTTTCAGCAGAAATAAAAAAGCACTCCCCCATAGTTGAAATCTCACTTGAATATTGGAGGCCCTGGATCTGCAAGTCAGGCCAAATTGCTTGAAAGTTTTACAACTACACCATAAAAACTGCCCGCTGGACTTATCAGGATGTTTGATTACGGGAACCTTTGAACTCATGCGGAACTGTAAATAGCTCCAGAGCTAAACATAGCAAATCATCTATTTCAATAATGTATTTCAAGGTTTCTCCCAGCAGTTTGTTATTGTAATACTCATTTTGATCCCTCGAAATGAACCTTTATAATGTCAAAACACTAGAAATAAATCACTGACATTTGATACCTAAACAGAAAAGTGACTAAAACTGTATTTTGTATGGAGAGGACCAACACAAATATTTGTTCAGAAGTCGTTTGGTGCAAATAACCGGTTGGTATGTTTGAAATAAACAGATGTGCTGGCAGTGAAGCAGAAGTGAAAACACTTTGTGCTTCACAGCAAACAATTTACTATGCATCATAATTTTTATAGCTTTTTGCTTATAAGATTTTCAATATTGCTTAGTGAAATCTTCTGGGTTTTTTTTTTTTTAGTGCAAGTATATCTTACCTTGAATTGAGACTTGGCCTGTGAGACTTCTGGAAACTGTGCCATCTGATCCTTGGCCTCTTACCACTGTGATGAAATAAATACAGAAATAAGAATTGAGAGAAATTGTAACAAAAAGTGAAACATTAAAGAGGGAGAAAGGAACAAGCAATTCTACTAGAGCTACAACACAAAAAAGGATCACTTCAAACTCAATATAAATACAAGTAATATTGCGACTAAGAATACCAAATTAATTTGTGTATAAATGTTGAAACTATTAGAATGGCAAAAATCTTTATTCATAAAGTGGAAGCTTGATTATTTCTGGGGGAAAAAACATAACCTATGCATTTACGTTTTTAAGCCAGAAATAAGTTCAGGAATAATTTACATGCTTATAAAAAAAAGTCTTGACCCTGTAACCATGGGTAAATGCTTATGGTGTATCCCTTAAAAAGTATGTTCTCAGTAAAAACAACATCTGTATATGATATCATCATGGGCAGCATTCCCAGTAAATATTGCCCAAATGCATATCAGTCTGGATGAGTCATTTTTAATGTCACTATAAACTGACTATTTATTAGCTATCTGACATTTTAGCTCTGTCCCAAATTGATGTCTCCAGCATGTGTCGGGTCCAAATGCCAGGGTGTGTTTTTGAAATTACAATGACTGATACGGAGAGTGATATTAAACGGAATGATGTCAGAGCCATCATCGAGCACCTCTGCTCTCAATCCATGGTGAGCCATGCACCATGCCGGAATAGCATTGTTACCATCAAATGTAGAGTAAAGAGAGCAAAGCAATGAGTGATATTTAGTGTCTGCCCATGCTGGAATTTTCATGACCCATGCTGACAATTTTTAAGGCTAATTTTTTTAGGATGGTTTCAGAAGTATGACCGTTCAATGAGATGAGGCAAGAGATTAGAAAAGGAAAGGAGAAGAAAGCTTGATAAAAAAATATTACAAAATTATCAGGAAAGTTGCAAGTGTCAATAATGTATTGCCAAATAAATGGAGAATTAAATGTGTTAATTTCAAGGCCCCCCTTTAGTTAACATATGAAACAGGCAAATATGTTTTTCAACAACACTTTGGTTTGATCATGCTTTTTCTACGAACGGGAGAACCAAAGAGTGATTGCACAGTTTGGACACAAATTATGACAAATGGATGACATAAAGAAAATAGAAGCTGTTGACCTAATGCCATCACTCCGTTTCAACGAAAACAAAGAATGACACAAAATTCCTGAAAGACCGAAGCCCGCTGCTTTTCATTTCTCGAGACAAAGGAAACGTGCGTAGCAAAGAACCATTGTCATGGCTGATTTGTGGCCGAGTGATAATAAAGAGTCACTGTCACGATCAAGGCCAGTCGATGATGAGTCAGTGAGCAGCTCATTGGTTTTCCACTTACTGAATATCCCACTTAGTCAATTTGCATACAGGAGGGAGCTACCTTGACACACTGTGAAATGCGTATGCAAATACAATTAAATATGCATTTCATGAAATATGTTAATGTTTGATCTTGTAGCAAGAAAGACATGAGAAACAACTGGGCCTATGATAAATTCTTCTTGGTGGGTTTAATAAATTGCAATTGAATTTTATCAACTTTGGTTTTCATCTATTTCCCATCCAGTGCATGCAGCTTATTGGAAAATACACAAACTCAGTATCTCCTTTCACAACCACAAAAACATTTAACCCGGATATTGATTCAAAATCATAACCATAACAATTTTTTACACCGTGGCTGGGCCACAAAACAGAAACCCTCTATCCACAAATTCATCAAAGGGTTCAGTTCTTGCTTGAACAAATTATATAAATACAAGTGCACGAAGAAATCGCCGCCCCCCACCTCATTTGAAAAGCCTTACCCTAAGCCGCAAAATCTCATTACAAACTCATTTCATGGTTGCATAAAGATATAATTATAACCCCGTGATGTACCTTTGCCTTCCCCTCGGGCCATAGTTTCACCTGTCTACATGTTAACAGGATTTCAAAACAAGATGAACTCAATAAAGTTGATCGACAATTCTCAGAAAAACAAAACAAAGAATGTCACTGGTCACAGGGACTTCATCCGAGATGGGGGGGGGGGGGCTGATACTCATTTAATTGAGGAAATGCTATATATGTGATTATTCCATTTGGATGTGATTTCCACTGCAGATCCTGTGGCTTTGGATAGATGGTCAACATCCTGTGCCGTACTGCGAATTTTCACAGAGGGAAGTCACCTGGACCTTTGCCAGTTGTATAATTGAGGGATTGCGAAGCTGAGAGCTACCTCCATCCATAAGCTGATTATTCGGGTATCTCATCAATATTGTAAATTTACTTGAATAATCACTTAAGGGAAAATATCTTGTTAAAAAGAACTATTACTTCCTCTGTAAACCGTGGAGCAAGAAAAACAAAGTCCACTCATTGTCACCATACCAAGAGATTATCATCACTCAAAAAGGCGCTTGTTTTTGTAAATTTACAGTGAATGGCAACGTTTCGAAGAAAATCCTGACCCCAAGAAATCTGGTGTTTGTTTACCTCTTTCCTTACAGCTAGAGAGAACCTCAAACTTTCCGTGGTTAATATTTCAGTCCAACAAGCCTTTTGGCATTAGTAGATCTTCACAAACTTTAAACTTCTGACATAGATTAGAACAACAATTCTGTTGTGAGATGACTTTGTTAGTGTAGATTTTCTTGTCCGTTATCAGGGATTTTTGGGACCACTCTCGGAGCAGTCAATGACCAATGTTATTTTGTTGGAAGGAAAAGGGGATTTACTCACTCGCCTTAATCATGTGACTCACTGATAGGGGACACCCACATTGCTGTGTAACATGTAAGCCTATGTAATAATGACCACTACACTGACCTGTGACCACTAGTTATGGACACTGGACAACCCCTCAATCATCCTCAATTATCAAGAATGACAGGCAACTGACTAATACAACCATCATGAAGGTTACTCAGAAATGAACAAAGAAGAACAGCAATGATAACAATCCGACAGAATAGAGGACCACTGACTGGGATTCATGTAACAAAGAAAACACTTATGCTGTGACTTCCGTTTTACGTCTTTCTTAAAACAATATTACACCAAAGGTGTGTTTTGATAAAAGTCATCACAAATGTACTCTGTCTGACTCATGTACACCAACCTCTCCTGGCAAGCACAAACATCAGTGTTCAATACAAAAGCTAATAAACCAAAGATGTAGCTTGAAGCGGCAGGTCGTCAAGGGATGTGATTGATGACGCTCTATATTTCAAGCTACAATCAAGTTAATTAATTATTTCCATAGAACATCCCTTAATATAGGCAGATGAGTCACTCATCGTGCTATATATAAAAAGAAACAAATCTCAAATCAAATAGAGTGAATTAAACTGGCTTGTATTTTTAATGTAATATTCAAGAAAAACCTCTTGATCTATGAAGGTGATCTATGAAGGAGTGTATCTAATACACATGATCTTGTAAATAATTACTAATATAATCACTTGAAATCAAATCCATGTCTTCTCATGCAGGGAACGATTCTGTCCATCAACTTTGCATAGCAAAATATTTTGACTGAAAAGATTTTGTGCGCACTGAATGCTAATACTGAGTTAGTGAATGATGTTTTTTGAGTGGCAACTGCTACAATAAGCATAGCATTTTGCTAAGTTATACAAGGGAAATCGTTCACCGTCGTGTGTGTACATGAATGAGCGTTTTGTTTTGGTAATAAATAAAAAAAGTTTACCAGCCTTGTTTTCAGCATACTTATGTAATGATAGGATAGAAGAGGGTCAGAGAAAAGTCTACATGTGTATACATTTTAAGGGCCTTGTCACATGAGGCAACTTTTACAGGCAACTTGGAGGCAACCAACTGCAGTGCATGCAAACTGAACACTCTGGTAGCACAGGAGTAATTGTTCATACTATCTCTTACAATCCACAAGAAAAATATGTGAACATTCAGATGTGAACATTCAGATGTGAATGTCCTTTCTTCATGGAGATTGCCTGGAACTGGTTGCCTGTAAATTGCCTCGTGTGACATGGGCCTAAGAGAGAACAAAACCCCACTTGATTGTCCACATCTTCCTGTTGATTTAGGTCCCCACTTTTGCTGTTCACAGAAAAGTAAAATAATACTGCTGAACATAAACAACCACAAGGGTATTTCCTGTGGTTTTCTCTGTTTTGGGCTGCTCAGATCAACTGAGATAACACAGCATGCAAGCACATGCTTGCTGAAGCATGACTGTGTGTGGTGAATTATGTAATAATGACTGATGACTCATCAAGGCTGTTGTAAAAACAAAATGATTGTTCCACCTTCACAGGAGTGGTGGGGGCTGTCTATTCCTGTGTGTCACTCACCTCCAAGAATAATCAGTGGTTTGCCCCCTTCATGGCATGTGATTGTCTTTCTGTTTCACCCACAAATGTATCACAGGAAGCAGGAACAAATAGTCTATTTTAAACTTTGAACCAAATTTCAACTTGATCTTAACCATTTTGGTGTTGACTATGAAATCATTATCTACATAGTCAAACCAATTACACGAGGCACCAAACCGCTTCCCTCAACAGTCTTTCCTCAAAAACAGTCACATAAATCATTAACTTTGAAACTAACCTACCAACCGGCCAACCAGTCATCTTCAAGTAGTAGAGTACAGACTAATGAAAATTGAACTGAACAAAACACCAGAAGAAGATAAATCTGTGGAAGTTGCTTGTGCCTATGGTTGTGCATTCTATAGTCACCATGAACATGTGTAGATGTTATGTTAGCTCTGAGACCATAGCCAGTATTAAAATTACCGATAATTTGGTTATCCTACAATTGAAACGGTGCCATCCATTTCAAGACAAATTCAATAATGAACTTAGGATGCCATGCTAAGTGGTCAGTCATACAGGGAATGGAATAAGACACCGCAATACAGTGCTTATGTCTTGCGGTTATCATCACATGCCAATGCCTGGTATCCTGGCTCCATGGTAACTATGATGGAACGCCCAGCCAGACAGAGAAATGTCTTGAATACGGAAACCTTTCGCTGCCAATTTTTTCATCCAATGATAACTTATCCAAACACATTTAATAGGCATTTAAAACTTAATAATGATGTTCTTTCTTGTTCGAGCTTGTTCATCACTTTCGGTTTTGTGTGTGGCCCAACATCAGACATAGGTTAATTACGGTGAAGGCCAATGAACCTTTTTTATTTGTCACAAAGTCAGTGATTTACTGCATCAATACCTTCAACCAACAGACTTGGAGTATGCACTTCCATTAGGCTGGAAAAGGGAACGTGATGACCGTAATGCAGCCTCGCCGTGCGGATTGGGGAAGCCAAGGATGCTGACCAGGTTATGCTATGGTCACTGACCCTATGACCAATACGCACTCCCAAGACCAAGATCAGAAAAAGCTTGATATCTGAATATGTACACCATGACTTAACAATGAGTATCAGCTTTCAGTGTGCTCCTTGAATCCTTTCTGCACACAGGAGTCCATTCCAAGCCCTTGGTAAGAAACTCTAGTTGTTGCTGTTTGAAGAATGGATTATGGGGCCTGGATATATTATTGTGTGGCCGTGTGTACATAGCATCCCTGATACTAGCAACATTGCCAAAACAAACCAACCCATGAAAGTCTGTTCTAAGAAAAGGTTGTGCCCTCTTTCAGGGAGACAAGTGTACACACTGCTCTTTTAAGTAACTCGCTAAGGTTCTAGAAAACATGAGTAAGGGTCAAGTGGTGCAATTGACGTCATTGATTTCCTGCAGATGATGAATTTTCAGTATCTCTTGCCCCGGGAGGAAAAACCAACCACAGCAAGACTGTTTGAACTTCCATAAGTATAATTACAACTGTAAGTAGTAAACAAAAACCTGGAATAATTGATCTAAATCTTAAGCAGATAAATTAAATCTGGAACTTCAAACCATACAAAGAGCTAATAATAGAATGACACACAACTAGGATCAACACATCTTCACATAATAATAATAATAATATATTGTATTTGTATAGCGCCTACTGCAGGCCAG
>CM021530.1:17137784-17153799 GCA_010994315.2 Pisaster ochraceus
GGACACAAGTGTCACGACCGGGGCTCGAACCCACACTCTGCTGATCAGAAAAACCAGAGCTTGAGTCCAGTGATCTTATCCACTCGGCCACGACACGCCACATGGCACTACCTTTCCTCTGTTCCTTAAGGACAAACGACCTTGTTTTAAAAAATATAGATTCTTACCTATTAGGTCTGGTGAGTGAGTTGCCTACGCCAGAGTCTCTTCGCTCCCTCATTGTTGCAGCTGTGTTTGCCGCATCTAGATTATCGTTAGTGGATCCTGTCACATCACCTTCACTGGCTGGAGCAGTATCCGGACTGGTGGACAGGGTGCTTATCCCGAGATCCTTCTGGGCTTCTGAGTGGGTCAGCTGGGGGGAGGGAAGGGGAGAGGGAAGGGGTGAGGGTAAGGGAGAAGCAAATGTCGACGAGACTGGAGAACAGATTGGTGATGACACTTGTGATGAGACTGACGACAGACTACCTTCATCTGTAATAAAAATAATAAATAAATACAAAATCAAGAAATGAATTTCAAATGAGTAGATTAATGATGCCGTTTCCTGCTTAGCTTTCTTCCTCGAATATGTTTAAGGACTAATAACTTATGGAAAAACTCAACTGAAATCTTTCTTGGAATCCGACACGTGCATCTTTTCTGTTGGCTTCAAAAAGTCCATCAGTGGTGCAGAATTGATGATGAACTAAACATGTCGTTGAACTTCTCGTAAGAGAAGGCACTGCACTACCACACCAATACATGAACAGCAGGAAAGTCCGGAAGTGACTGGTTACAAAAGCTATTTATGTAGTACTCAATGACAATTTAAGTGAACTCAAATAGATAATGCTAACCGCAGATCCCACAGTAATCCCCGATTGTAACTCTGTAATACGAAAGATGGTCTTTAAAAGTACACATGTAAAAGTGCTCATTGTTGAGCCTTGCTCTACCGATGAAACTAACCAGCCACCAATCACTGGTGTTGAGACTGGTGCCAGGAAACTGATGGTCGCATGAATGCAGGCAATGTCAATGTCATCAAACTGACCGAAGCAATAGTATCATCTGTAAAAACCATCAACAGGGCATTACCCCCAGCTAAGAAAAATAACCTTTGGGTGAACTCCGACATTTCAACTACTCCCAATTTTATAAGCTGCTTTAATATTTCAGGATTCAATGCACATCATTAATTGCTAAGCTTGTGTTGAGGCGCCTGTCCATATTCTGGTTTTTGTTCTGCGATTTATTTCAACCCTACAAACATACACTAGCACTGGAGGTTCCTGGGTAAATACATTCAGGAGGAAAAAAAAGAACTAGGGAAACTGTGATAAGTAAATGAACAATACCCAACAAACAATTCTCCCACTCCCACTTCCAGCATTGCAAAACATCACTGACCTACAATGAACTCACTGAGTAAAGGCAGAAAGTGAGTTTTTAAGAGCTTAGCCCCACAAAAACTTCTTTTGTAAGCTTGCATTGTATCCAGGCTCAATCAGTCATTTTTCAGTGTCATAACCTCAGAGGGGATGCTGATACAGTAAATCATAAGCATCAGACCTGAGCCCATACTGTTCCCAACAGCTCATTTCTCTTATCTCGTTTTTAACACCTTTTTGGGGGGGGGGACCAGAGCGTTGCCATAAGCTAGGTTTTGTTCGTTGCATCAAACTATGGCATGGGAAAAAAAATCAAATGGAAAGCTGGCTCAATTTCGGTTTGTCAAAACTGATGGCTAGGGTCATTGTACAGCGTATCATTTATGCTGAAGTTTCACATAAAAAATGAAAATGCTGCATACATAAACCAAAAGAGAAACCGTACAGTAACCTCTCAGTAAAGTCAAGGCTGCATTATGGTGGGTTCATTTACCAGCCCCTGAGATGGAATTAATTAGCATGTATTATTGTTTTCAAGAAAGGTATATCTGTAAATAATCGCTTTATCAGCGACCAATATGATTGTCTGATAAGTTTTTATGGTTTTGTTTGAGCATAGAGCGATTCTCTATGGTCTCGGTCAGGGTTTGGATAATTTTCCACTGTATCAAAAGTCAAGGTGAGGTGGAAGTAACAAAATAATACATTTTTTATGGTCAAGGTTGATGGAGCTAGCACAAGCTGGAAAATGCTCTTGGTTTCTGCCTTTTTCAAGATGTTTAGGGTGTTTCAAAACTTTACTTGTCAATAAAATAGCCTTGATACATGTTTCAGAAAAACACTTTGGGGGTGGGTGCTGCCCAACGATGATGAATCAAGGAAATAATATTAAATACAACAGTCTGAACGCACAATGCGCAGCACCATACTTGTCAATGGTGTAGTTGATACCAATGACTTGACCACCGGAATAATGAGTTTGATTTTCCCTCTGCCAACTCTCATACTAAACCCTCGTAATTTCTGATTTTGGGTGTTCAATTTAATCCAAGGGTACATTGTGCATGTGTGTTTCATGTCATGCTCAAGACCTACAAGGAAGTACACTCTGTCTGACCTGATACAAGGACAATACAACACAGAAAACTATCAATCTTCAAATCCAAATGTTTTACAGACTTTTCTAATGAAATTTGTGGTAGTGACTTTTTATTTATGTACAGACTCGCCTACACTTGTTTAGGTCATTAATTAAAACAAAACTACCCAAGACAGGTTTTAAACTAACCTTTTCGAAGGTTCTCCTGCATTTCATGAAGACTCTGGTTGATCCCGTTTAGCAGAGACTCTAACTCTATGTTGATCCCATCCAGTTCTGGGTCTGCTGCCTCAAACCGTGTCACATTCTGGACCTGCATGCTGCAGGGCCGAGTGTCCGGCAGGCTGTTGCTGCGAGTTCTCTTGCGCATCACAGGTACGGTCAGGTGATCCTCATCCAAGTTTTTCTCAGCGACAAGAAGTTTTGTAATACTCGATAGAATATCCTGTTTTTCTGATTCAAACTGATTCTTGGAGATGGCCCGTGTCCTTTGCTGTGTTGGGGAAAGTGGATCGTATTGGGTTGAAGTCGATGGACGAGCTTGGCCTTCTGTGGTCTGATCTGATGGGTGACCAATGTTTTTCAGGTTGTATATCTGTCGTAAGAATTCACACTCTGCAACTGCTATCTGAGCATCTGAGACACGCTCACAGCTGGAATGCAATGTTCTTGGGACATTTCCGTAGAGGCTGCTGTTCCAAGGAGATGTCATCTTGACACTTTGGGGTGACAGCAGTTCCTCACTGGAGCTCCAAGGAGCCATTTTGTCTTGGCAAGATTGGCACTGGCAGTCAGAGGTGCCGCTACAACTCAACTTCCTCTCAACTGTTCCCGGAGAGGATGCAGGTGAAATGTCCATCTCCAAAGATTTGTCAGGACTGAGTTTGAACACCCCTCTGCCCTCGTCATTGTTATTCCTAACATCTGATAGAGTCAGTTTGTTGGTAAGCATGGTCATATGAGCCTCTTCCAGTTGTCTGTAGAACTCCCTGTCGATTTTCCTGCTCACCATCGGGGAGCTTGGCTCTGAAAACACCCGTCCTTTTCTTTTCTCAGAGTTGTTCTTTTCACTTGTTTGTGCCCTCCTCCGCATAGCAGGAGGTGTGAGAGGTGTAAACCGAGGCAAGCAAGGGGATGCAGATTTCGACCTCCTTGCCTGATCCAAGTCAATACAATTGAAGAGTTCTATTTTGTGTTTCAGAGTTCCTTGAACATCCACTATTGGTTCGCTAATCACAAGCGGTCCCTTGTGGTCCTTTCCCTTTTTACTGCTACGCAGGCTACCTCCACGCTTGAGCTTCAAACTGTCCAACCTCTTCAGGAAGTTCTTGGCTCCTTTCATTCGATCCTTGGAGCCCTGTTGCTGTACCTCCTCAGATGCTTTCCCCTTTCCCATGATTGGTGAGGAGATCTCAATGATAGCATTCCGAGGAGTTTCCTCCTCATCTCCTGGCATCAACATGATTGGGGAGGATGGTGGAGTTCTTTGTGTGGGACTTAACCTGCGGTTTCCTGTAGATGCCGAGCAAGTGATTTCCGCGGAGCCTTTGCGTTTAATGCTGTATGTCTTATGGATTACAGCAGGGCTGTCAAAGCTGCTGGCACTGGTATATCCCTCGTTGTCAGTTGTCACCAGACTATCCCGACTGCTGCTATTCAGCCTTGTGGCTGGGGCATGTGTGAGGGTCGGGGAGCCCTCGGCAGAGTTTGATCCTACAGTATCTGGTGAGTGAGGGGGAAGTTCTTCGTCGGTCATACGGCGGGACCACCTCCGACTGCTGCGAGTGTATTTCCACTTGTTACTGATTGCACATTGGTCCTCTTCATCTGATTCATCACCCTGATAAATTAAAAACACACAATAAAACCACAAATTAAATAAAACCAATTAAAATGTTATTCAGTTTCTAAAAATGATGAGCATTGCTTTAGTTACTGGCAAATCTGGCCTTTGAAAATAATCTAAAAGCTCATGAATACATGAATCAGCATCCGTCAATGTACGTCACATTCAACTCAAATACAGTAAGCTCTGACAGCACGCTTACAAACTGGAGATAAAAAACATCTCACTGACTTTGGAATATTAAGCCAACCACAGATAAAAACAACTTTAATCGGCTAAAACCCTCTGACGAAAAAGTTTATGAAGGAGAACCAGCCTGTGCAACTTGTGCGTGACAGAGCACCTTTCAACCACAAAATTGACAAAGGAGATAGTGGGGGTATCAAAAGCAAAGTATGCCAGGATACCAAAATGGTAAACACACAGACCTGGAGTACCGCTATCAATTTATGAACTGTCCGAGTCATTTCACAATGGGCGAAATACAAGACCCTGGTAATTATAGCATCAAAATTACCCATATCGGTTTTCTTTGAAGTTCTTGTCAAGATTTTTATGGCCAATAGTTTCAAGTCCGCCTCATTGGTTTCAAACAAGTTGCAATCAATGTTGTGGGTTTGAACAGGGGCAAACTAGACAATACAGTTATTAACGGAACGTCGGAATTTCAGGTTGAAAGGAAATGCATAAACCCATGCTTTTGTTCTGGAAGAACAGAATCAACAGGCCTAAAAATGTACACGAATATAGGCTGATGGAGCTAGAACATAACTCTTAAATGCACTGACCAAATCTCAATTAAAAAATGCATTTAATGAACGAGCTGTAGAAGACTTTTGAAGTAATTTAACCTGCAGAATCTTTGTTTATGCCAGACCATCAGAGACAGCCAAATATTTATGCAACGGGCTGATTCATCCACCCCCCCCCCTCCAACCAAGGTATGACGAAATGTCCTAACAAACCAATGTATCTTAGCACAGATGCAGATGGAGGTATTTCTAGAGATAACAAATAACTGGTCTTCACATTCTTTCTCACTGGGCTGCAAAACCAAAACAATGAGCTGTTGAAGGTCAACTGATCAGTGATCAAACTGCTTTTCTTTAGTTTTGTTCCAAATGACTCATATTCCTTGTATTTAAAACTTTTTATTTGAAGGGGGGTAGTTGACAGGAGTAAAATGCATTCTATATAATACTTGTTAATGAAACCTTTGCACATGTTTGTCAATATATCAACACATGTAATTTTAAGTGGAAAGAATTACCTGAACAAAAAAAAAGCTTTAGTTCTGTCTTATTCATCACTGGATTCAATTGAATCAAGTATCCTCCTCAATTAAAAGTTTTGTAAACAATAACATAAAATACTTGAAATCTTATCATCTTTATTACATTGCTTAGTATTTGCAGGAACACCAATTTAGCACCCAGCAAAAAAACACCTCTCATAAAACATTTATGACAGGCTAAAATTATCCACCTGGGGCCACAAGAAAATAGGACAGTAGGGCATGGGTTATGGGGGTGGTATTAAAAGCTAGATGGGGGAGCCCTTAGGACTTCCTGCGATGTGTGGTTGATGAAGTCATTCAGACCAGGGGGTATTGACAAAAGTGGTGTTTGGAGAACGGCCCACAAAATCAAGTTGCTGTTCTTTCATTCAACCACGGACCCTCTTGATTAGCTAAATTCTACTTTACACTTGTGGCTTGTGGGAAGGACATTGATGAATTTAATATGTTAGCTGGAAAGCTGGAAGTCTTTCATGTTGGTTTAAAACCGGTGATTACATTTTGGGTCATTCTAATTTGAATTGAAAAAAAAGAAAGAAAACTAAACAAAAAAACAATACAACATGACTACTTTAAAAAGACTAATGTATACACAAAAAGTGGGTTTGGAAAACACGAGACGTTGACATTCACTTTGAATTGTACCAAGAGTCCTTGTATAAAGAGCACAGCAGGTCTTTGCAAGGCAAACTCAAGCAGGAGGAGGGCCCACTCTTGCTCACCTCGGAATTCCACTGAATGCAACAGCCAAATAAATATACACAATGCAAGACCTTTGATAGATTTCTTTTCCCAGGCAATGGTGAATTAATGAGAAGTCTTGAAGTATATGCATTATGCATTATACAGCGGTAAGCAGACAGATAGGCTGTTACAGTGCACTCCTTGTGTGGTATGCCCGTTAACGGCAAACCATCTATAATTTTCATTAGCACTGGGCGATATGATAAGTGGAAGCCTTCACTTGGATTCTCACCAAGTACTCTGGTGGGCCTCCCCATAGGGGGTAGTGTACCCTCTGGTTAGATCATATGGGCACCATCATACAAATTATTACCGTGGATAATGGGGAGTGTTTGAGTCCTGCCGATGGAACAGCATGATGTGCAGTTCACCAGGGTCAAAAATCATATTTGTCTTTGGGGTAAATCTGAACTGGGATGTGAATAGCAGGTTTTGAAGTTCAAATACTGAGGACTCCTTCTTAACTATACATGTACTGGTTCAATTCTAGCTATGACTTAGTTATTTATTAATTTTTTTGGACTACAGATTCTGTGATTATTACTTTTTGTCATTTTATTATTTATTTTTTTAATTCAGGAAATATATCACTTTCTGCAGTGTACATTTTTTGATGGTTTCGCTGTGCTCGAAAAGTATTTATAATAAGTTTTCATATATTTTTGGGGTTCTATTTTATTGAGTAGTTTGTTTTTGTTGTGGCGGCGTATCTGAAAAAATAAAGTAAGTTTTTTTAACCATGACTGCAATCTGTTCTGTTCAGTGTTAATGATCCGTTGACTTTTAATGCCCAATTAAATGTGTACTTCAAATGCCTGCCAACAATCCCTTCAAAGGTTCCACTTGTGTTCTATTTCGGTCAGGTACCCTCTTCAACAACAAAGCCCCCGCAATCATATCATACCATAATGGGCCAGTAATGGATTGGACTTTCTATTCCCTATATTATCAATCTTTGGAGTAGGGGGGGATAAGGACAGAAAGGTGTATGGTGCCAGACAGTATGTCTCTCTGTCACATGACTGATACAGACGTCTGCCACATTACAAAATGTCTCCAGAGTTTGTTTTGTACATGTTGGCTGCTTCCCTGTGTTTGCTCATTCCTGTAATAATTATTTGAGAAGTCCTTTGACTTAACAAATCATACCGAGGAATCGGTTCAGTTTTCTTCATACCAACAACTCATAAAAGTGCAGTTCATGAAGCACCTTCATTTCAATTGCAACAGGTTATTTGAAAAGTGTAACAAATTAAAATTAAAAAGTTGTTGCTCTACAGAATAAATTATTTTTGGAACAAACAAACAGTATAAAAACTGCATTGCCACTGGACTTTAATAAATATGCAGAACAAATACTAATGCAGGAATGAACATTGGGAACCTAATTAATTGAGGGTGTTTGTTTAATTTTAAGCACATAACTGTAACCATACAAAAAGAGATGATGAAGAGGTTTGTAGCAAATCAACAGAGTATAAAGTAAGATAACAACCAACCCATAAAAGCTGTTTTTGTTGACAAGCTTTAGAAACCTTGAAAATGATGCAAGACACTTCCAAATACTTTGAATTCTACCTACTGAAAGGAAGAGGCATGCAGTTTCAGTTTCTAAGGAAGTTATACTGCAATTGATTACATCCGGATGTTTTCAGTAGTTCAACCCCAGCCATGGTACATTACAATGTCAATGATACATAAATAATGGCAACACAAATAATTTCAGTAAAAATGAAACAAAGCTGAATAATTTGAGCTCCATAAAACATTCAAGTGTGACTGATGATAGCAAATGAAATATAATCAGTTCCTAGTCTACAAACACAATTAATTATTGATAAACAATACAAAAAAAATGTTGTCAGTTTAACTTACAGATCTGTGTAGAGGAGCTTCAATCTTCATACTTGCACATTTGTTGAGAATATGAAGTCTCCTGTGAGGACAATAACATATAAATCCAACTAGTTAGTACAAGAGCAGATTTCAAGAAGTGCCGTGTATCAAATCAAAGTACATGTATACAGAAACGGGTAGTACTATGCACTGTACTGTCCCCATGTTCACATACATACACAGTCCAGCGCTGGAGCAGAGACCCAGCCTTCACAGTGGTTGTGATTATGTAAATGAGTCCTTGCATAAGCCCCGCCTTCCTGCTGGCATTCTGGCAGTGGATTGGCCAGTTCTGCCAATCACCTACTGAGTTTATTTGCCTCCGGGATAAAATCACAATAAACTGGAAGGGGCTGAAGATCCTGCTGGTAAGATTACAGTGGGGATACTGTGTGGGCAGCATGCAACAGGCACTCAAGACCCTTGTACCTATGGCCATGATGTGGTAGTGGGGAACCAGCAGGAATGAACAAAATGCATAATACAGATTTCCTGTTTTTTCCCTGCTCAACATCAATTTGGTCTAAGCATGATCAGTTAAGGGCTTCCTATATGATTAGATAATGGCCTAACCACCACTGCAAGGAGGTCCTTCATTTAGAGACTAAAGTCACCAATAGATACATGTGGATTTCTTGAATGATCAGTGTCAACTGGGAGTGCAAGCTGGTTAAAATTAGTGCCGTCCTCCCCTAAGAAATAGAAATTATTGACTTGCTGACAGAGACTCAACTAGACGTAACTAATAAACATTTATGGGGGTCCTCGTTTACGATAAATAAATATCACATGGTACAGTGGGATTCCAGCATACATTGGACGAAATTAGAGTAGCAAACAAAACATGAAAGTAGCAAAATCCCCACTTTATCCTTGCAAATGTTAACCTGTATCCTTTCAAAAAGTTGGGTAATGGCATAGTAAAAGTATCCAACAGAAGTTAAAAAGTTTATGTATCCGAGTTTTGCTTTTACTGAAAAATAATCATCAAGACCTTCATCAATTCCTATAGTCTCCCTAAACTCCTATGTACATGAAATACTCTTGGCAGCGATTTCCAGCAAGTTGACTCCACAGTTGCAGCCAGTTTTCAGCTCACTGTTTTGTATGGGGGGGGCGCAACCCCACACTGAACTGTGTATGTACACACATGTGTGTACTAGCACATGTACATACATGTGTGTACTGTGTGCATAGATGCGTTCACCACATGATATCATTATCAAGTTGCAGGTAAGCCTTAGTTTATCTGGTAGAGGCTTAAACCATGATTAAACCATGCCATGATTAAACCATGGAGGCAGAACCTCCATGATTAAACATAGTTTATCCATCATTCAAAACCAACCACAGACAGTCAGCTCCATGGCCAGACAGTAGCACACTTTTAATAAGCATTACTTGCTTGTTCAAAAGTGACACAAAAAGAGGAACATGTCACTTCAAACAAAAAACCTTCTTAATGACTATTCTTTGATGATGATTTCAAACTACAACCGCTGGAAATCTACCTAAGATGAGCCTAGATGTTGTTCATATGAATTGGAATAAAGACAAAGACAACCCTCAGAAAAGTGTCCTCTCACTGAGTTTGTAACTCACATTCATGAACATTTAACTAAGAAAATAAATGGAGTTAATAATGCAGGACTACAAGTGTTATCAGAACAACAAAATGTTCCAATACTAAAATGAGTGGAGGGACTAGAAATGGCTACCTTGATGCAAAGATTTCACACACAAAAACCCTAAACACAGAAAGAACTTGTGACTAGTTGGTTTACATTTATGACTTCAATTATCATTGCTTATTCAACACACCAGCTAGGGAAGTGACTTCAAAATTCCAGGAGTGTTTAAAGAAATGTCTCTTTTTTGCATCCCTTTTATTTATAGTAAACAGAACATTCCAAAAGGAAACTCCTATGAATTGTTTTGAAACAACTGGTATTTAAACAACACTCTCCAGGTTGGAATTTTTGTTAAGAGTTGGCCATTTAAAGAAGATACTGCAGAGTAACATGGGACTAAAAGACACAAGGCCTGATTTCAAAGCTGCTTAATAAGCACAAAAAGAAGTAAGCACAACAAAATGATGCATAGTAGACTAAGGTGATCAGCTGAAATACCATGTCACATGTACCAAATGACTGGTATCCTGCAAATTTTTGCTATACAGAAAAGTGTTAAGCAACATTTTTGGGTCCAGGTTACCAGGTAGCAGCAGACTGGCCATTTCTGGCCTATGTTTGTGTCTTATTTCAGAGTGCACATGCACGCCATGCTGAAAAGAGTGGAAAAGAACCAGCATTTTTACTTGCCTTTTAGTTAAAAAATCTTGCTTGCATGTGAATTGTGTTAAAAACAAACATTTATATTGTAGTTTGAGTTGACATATTGTGCCCAGGACACAATTGATTTTTGAAGGTAAGTTCTTGTAAACATTGTAATGGTGACATCCATCTCCGCCAAATTGTCTGAAAGGCTAATGTAACGCTCGGGTACAAGTTTATCAAAACATGTTCTTGATTAACGTCATTCTCATGACAAGAAGTCATAGTCTCACAGGAAGGAGTACATTATTTACCTATGAAATGTTTTCCCTAATTTTTCATTAGCATTAAAAAACATGCTTCGTCAGTGGTCATTAATCTTAACGGCAAAAGTTTGTTCAATCAATAAAACAGTATGACAGATAAAGGAAAAATAGGTTTAATTACTCAATTTATACGAAACTAAATCAACTCCAGATGTATCAATGAGCCTCAGCTCACCTAAAATTTGCATTTCATGCAGTAAAATCAGTATTTTGATAAGGAAAAACCAGTGTTTTGATTATGAAAAGTCAGTGCTTTGAATATGAAAAGTCAGTGCTTTGATTATGAAAAATCAGTGTTTTGATTTTGACGAGGACATTTCCAGACTAGTAATTTATTCAAGACCTTCAAGGCACCTCTCTCTTGGATGAAATCTAGTTAAGGAAAGACAATTAGGTGTTTAGAAGATGAACCATGAGATTATGTATATGGCATCACTTCAAAAGGTCACGTCCAGGAAGTTTATCTGCTCGCTCGGCTCAAAATAAGTTCATCTACAGTGAATGCAGAGGAGCAATGTCATGAATAAGATGGCTTGGATCCAGTGCTTGGAGCAAAGCAAGCACAGGGACTCTGAGAAAAATGTGCAGTTTTTGCACTAACCATGATGGCTCGTTTGGAAGAAGTTACAGTGTACCCCTTTCAAGATTTCAAAATGGATTTAAGGTTTCTTAAATCTAACAATATTTCAGATTGGATCTTGCATCATAAACATACACTATTGGACAAACTTACATTTGACAATATTGATTGAAATTGTTTAGGAACAAACAACTACTTTACTACAAAATTTGTACACTATGAACAAAAATAACTAGCTAATACTGACAAACAGATCAACAACAATGTATTGCATCAACTTGATTATTGATTACAAAATAAACAGCAGATGTTTTTCAAAATAAACATCACAATGAAAAAAAACCATAACATAATGCAAAGGATGATGAAATTACTAAGCAAGTTTCACCTTTAACTCGGAGCACCCATCTTTGTTTGAAACAATATGATTAAACTGCAGGGCTCGAATTTGGGGGAAATATCCACAAGACTGAAGGGCTTGTAGCTCAAACTTTTTACTGGACCAGAATTTATTTTACAAGACCAGAATCACAATGAGTTGAACAAGCACTAAGAGAAAATCTATCTCACGTTAATATATGTAATAACTGTAAAATTGATACTCAACAGAATTGAAAGATATTTATCAGACTCATACAGTCAACTACTTTTTTCAAAAAGATACTGGACAATGAGGTAGCCTATAATTATTCAATTGAAAAACACAAGACCACTATGCTTGTTCAGTCAGGAGTTTACTGGCCAGAAGATAAGTCAAGTTGCAGAAAAGTATTGTTTATGAAAATAAACATTTTATAACAGAGCTAACAAAATTTTGATTTAATTGTAGTTATTGAATAAAAAAAACCCATAAAGATGAATTGTGTTTAAAATACAACAAGACTTATATAAAAACAGACTTAAAACCAATGGATCCGATATTTTGAAAAATAACCCAGCTTTTACAAGTAGGCTTGACTATAAGAATTAATAATAATAATAAGCATTTATAAAGCGCCATCTATCTAGAACACTATTCCGAGGCGCTGATTAAGTATTTTCCTGCAAGGTATTGGGGGGCTACGTTTGAAGTATGAGACCTACTCCTTAACAAAGCACCATGTAATGGTTTACAAGGTGCTGTGGCGCCATATGCTGCCGATCAAGCCAGGAACACCGGGGCGGACCCCTTCTCTTTTCGATAAGTGCACTGGGTTCTTTTACGTGCGTTACACAACACACAGGACCAACGGCTTTACGTCCCATCCGAAGGACGAAGCAATCATGGTTAAGTGTCTTGCTTAAGGACACAAGTGTCACACCGGGACTCGAACCCACACTCTACTGATCAGAAACACCAGAGCTTGAGTCCAGTGATGTTATCCGCTCGGCCACGACACACCACAATTAAGAATATTTCAAGACTTATTTCAAGACTTAGAATAAGAAATTCACAAAACCGGAAATTCTATCACTAAGTATGTGGATTTACAAGTATGTAGAGTGACACAGACCAAGCCTGATTCACGATTCTCATGTCCTTGTATTTCTAACAGAAACAGTAAACATTGTTTTCCTTGATTCAAAGCAAAGACAAACTGTACGCAACGCAACAGGACCCCTTGGACTGGTGCTGTACTTGTATGTGTTGATTTACGTACTGAGCACAAAAATACATTTCAACTAATAATGGAGGCCTTGCATGCATAGGCATAGTCGTACATCTTGTATACTTGATATTGTTTGCGAACAAAACAAAGAGCTGTTCCATCCAGCAATTTTTTCTTTAAAGCTTTGATGATGTCGTTGTGATGTGACCTCAAATTATAGTTTCAGCATAATCACAGGCCCGGAATTACACGAAGGCTATGGAGGCCATGGCCTCTGTTGCCCCAGTCTTGGGCCTGGTGCTCCTTCAAAAGAGTCCCATAGACTTAAAGATTTTCCAATAGAAGTTGCGTATCGTGGCCGAGCGGATAAGAGCACCGGAATCAAGCTCTGGTGTTTCCGACTCAGCAGGGTGTGGGTTCGAGTCCTGGTTGTGACACTTGTGTCCTTAAGCGAGACACTTGACCATTATTGCTTCGTCCTTCGAATGGGATGTAAAGCCGTTGGTCCCGTGTGTTGTGTAACGCACGTAAAAGAACCCAGTGCACTTATCGAAAAGAGAAGGGGTCAGGGATGTGATTTCTCTTCTTTTTTTTCCAGATATCAGTCCCCCCCCCATTTCTTTTTAATTTTTATTATTTAAAAAAAATTGTTAGACCATAAAAAACATGAAGATAAAACAAAATAGAATGCCCCCGAATGCAGATTAGGGCTTTTAAAACAAAAGATAAATCGACGCAAGTAGGCTTTGAGCTCGCAAGTTTTCGCCCCTCGTAAGCTTACGCGCTTTGCGCTTACAGTTCAGGTTTTTTTGTTAACAGCCTATCACATCCCTGTGGGTCCGCCGCGGTGTTCCTGGTTTGATTGACCGCATTTTGCGCCACAGCACCTTGTAAACCGTTACATGGTGCTTTCTTATGTAAAGGAGTAGGTCTCATACTTCAAACTTAACCCCATAATACCTTGCAGCGTCACTCGCCTTAGGCATTGCCCCAGTTTTCAGGGACAGCGTATGTTCGCATGTATATTTTCTTTTGCCCCCAATTATTGTTGCAATTATTGTGACTCTGTAGCATTACAGCATTATCATAAATGCCAACGGGATGTTACAGAATGAAAAAAAAACCCAACACATACCAACTAAAGAAAGCATAAAACTGTACCCAGGTGCGTCATTATTTTCACTATCACTTGTTAGTGATCATCTTCCTCCTCACTGAGCTTGATGTAAACACAACATCCCCACAGAAGAATGCCAAACACCCACACACCAGGGAACACGCATGTTTTGAACTTTAAACAAAACAACAGCTTTCACACTTCCCTAGACAAGGACAACTAGAAAACTACATCTGTACCTATTCATCCGTTCAACAGAGTTATACAAGAGACAATGGTCTAGTTACTCAACATAAAGAGACATTTGCTACGATCTGTTTGGATTTGTCCACCAAGGCATGGAGACAACGATGTGATGCGGTTTTATGGAGGAGAAAAATAATGCTACAAAAGTTAACATTGCTATTAGCTGAGAACACCATGGAGAGTATATTTTAACCTTCACTAGACCAGGCTGAATTAATCGATCAATACCCTACAGGAAAGGGTCAGCATTTACAAGTAAATAATTCCAACACTATCAAATCATATTAAGATATTCGAATTTTCAACCATCCAGAGAAACTGCTCCACTTGTGATATTTTCATAACGTTCCATGGGTTTGTTTTATGATTCAGTTTGGGAAGTATTCAAATAATACTTCAAGAAAAACCCGTACACATTCTTGATAAAAGAAACAAAAGATAAGTGACTTTAAACAAGAAGTTGAGGAGAGGACAACCCAAAGGAGTTTGGGGCAAAACGTACCGTATAACAGCATCAAGGAGATCTTGATCGAGAAAGTCATGGTCCCGCTCCACTGAGGAGATGTCAATTGGAAATGTACACTCTAAAGAGAAAGACAAAAACAGAGTTATTTAGAAACCAGTCGTAAAATCACTTCAGTTATATAAAAGTGGATTTTTGTCTTCAAACAATCAAAAACCAAAAACACATCATGACAATTGTATGAACTTGCTTGGGTGTTTGTAAGTATTTATTAACAGTGATGTTAGTAGTTGTGCCATGTCCCAATCGGTGGCTATGGCTACGGCTGGATCGCTGCGCCATCTTGCATTTGAAGTGTAGGCTCCTTTAGCAACACCCTTAGCAACAGTTGAAGCCAAAGCTGTAGCCGCCAATTCACACCTTATTCAGGCCTGATACTTCATTCTCGTAAGGGCAAGACAGTTTTTCCTTAAAATTAAAGGCACCTCTACAGGGAAGAAGTTTTTAATTTCTTCTGGAACATTTCAAGAGGCACCAAGGCAATGACAAGGGGCATGCCTGCATTGTTTGCATGAAGCCTGGTGCTCAATCGATGATTTAAAACCACTCGCAAGGCTACACTACAGCCTACTAATGCAACTTCAATAATAAACCACTCGGGCACCTCTAATGATTATACATGTAATGAATAATTCTCGTCGAAATCCTTCGTTTGTCTAAACACCTTCAAGGTATTCATAACTAAAAATCTGAATTCCAAAACTTTACCTCTGGTATTTGAAAGTCAGTTGTTTTTGTGGCTTTAAATTTTTTATTCATTAGGTGTTCGTGCAATACGTGCACGAACACTTGATATTGTTCTCTTTTTTTTCTTCTTTCTTCTCCATCTTCTTCTTCCGTAGAACTCTTCTAGGCGGCAAAACTCAAGTTCAAAACTTAATTGAACCTTGAAACTCATCAGACAATTGAACCTAGAATTACAAGGTTTTATTAAAAAAGACCATTTGCTATTCACTGTATTTCAATGTATTTGAAAGCTATGATGTTCAAAGTTTGGGATCTGATAAGATCAAGACTGGGGCAACATTTGAAAAGTTTACGCCAAAATCGTTTGACCTTTACTTTCCGGGTCGTTACCCTAGGTCGAAGTTTGCCTTCGATTTTTT
>CM021530.1:17154799-17166085 GCA_010994315.2 Pisaster ochraceus
CTTTGCAATGCTTTTGAAAGCCTTAAATTGGGATAGTTCAATATAATACTTTTTAAGGATCCGCAGAAACCCTGACTACACAACCTGACTGGTAACTGAGAATAATTTTAACAAAACCTGCTGATTCAGATTCGGATTTCTGGAAGTATTCGGTAACAATTATCAAAGCCAAACACGGAGCTACATAAAGGAAAATTTCATTTCGGATAAGAACACTCATATGTGTTTAACTACATTAACAATTCAGAGTTTCATGTGATCTTTTGGTCAATGCATTTTAAGTTCATTAATTGACAAAGGTTGTTCGTTTTATTGAACGAGTCATCAAATCTCCCAGAAATCTGTGAAGTCTTTTTGTAAAAAGTTCCTTGAATGTTTTTCATAAACAATTTGATTGTCTGAAGTTGTTTTTTTCTCGTAAACAATTTCTTCCTCCTCTTTCTGATTAACTGACCCAAATATGAATGACATGATCCTTTTAGTCAACTGAGCAGTTTTTGTCAAAACTTGAAGTCAAGGAGTAAGTACTCTACTTGCATTACTTAAGTGTAAATGCAGTCAGTCCAAGCTAACATTACCCTTCCTTGTTAGAGACTGACCAACCTTGAAAAACATCCAAAGGGTTCATGGGAGAACAAAGACGACATAAAACCTTACCATTCTTCCCAAGTTGATCCCAAATCCCTCACATTTTATGACCCATTGTTGATACCATCAACCCATACCACAACAATTCACGAAATAAGACCCAATTTCGTTGCTGCGTTCAGACCCGACTTTCCATAATAGAAAGCTGCGCTGGCTGTCTTTCAGTTTTTAAGACTAGCATTGATCCCTGGTGTTAACATCAAAATTGGTTTATTATTCTTCAGTAATGAAACTGAGCTTCCATTGGCTTTTAAACTTCACCAATAACTGGACACAACAGATTTGGGTAATTTAATCAGCGCAAGTTATGCACTTAGTGTTACTATATCCCGCCGCAGCCGAAAGGAAAGGTCAGCAGTCTACATTGTTGGCGGTATTACTTTGTAGTGTAAAACTTGTCACCTTCACCTGGGCAGGTTGACTTTACTAAGAGGCGGTCCGTACACCACCCATGAATAAAATCATAGATAAACCAACACCGAGAACACTAACTCTACAGGTGCATGGTGTGTATACCATTGCAGGTAAGTAATTGATATACATTGGCTATGATGAAAAAAAAACGGGGCTATAATGGTTCAATCTCAAGGGCTTTTACTATACCCCAAATTCAGTTGCAATTAGTTACAGTTGCTAAATCTGCCCGAACACCCCCCACCATGTCAGAGGTTCTTAACCTCATTGTTGGACAGTCCATTCTCTACAGGTTATCCCAATCATTCTTTATGAATATTTGTTTGTACTTTGCAGCCAATTTTTCTTTCTTTCAATTATATTAACTTTTAAAAGAAAAACAAAAATAGTTCTAGGGCAACAATAGTTTCCTTTGGGGTCCAATTAAAACTAACAAGCACTTGCTAACTAAGTATAAACCTGTGTCAAACTATATTTATCTGGAAGATATCAACTCAAATGATTTTTAGAAAAAAAGATTAAAAATAGACCAGAAATGTTTTGAAATTAATAACCCACATGTAGATTTGCCTCAGGAACACTGGAAACAGTTTACATATTGCGGTCAACCAATTTAAGGCTGTAGAAATAGCCTTGGCAATCGGCACCGAGGACATTGAACATGACCATGTGAAAAGCGCCTTGAATAATGGAAGTATGTTCCCTCTCAAGGTTGGTTTTTATTCTCAGGGTCCTGCTGGGTGCAACAGGCAATACAATACTCACAGTGTGGTATCTTTAAAACAAACACCGGCAGTTCACATTGTTACAGGCACTGGGCTGTGTTATTGTAGCATTGACAATGACATTGCTACAGTACAAAAGATTGAAATCACCTTGAACGGTTAAAGGCAGGGTATCCTTTTGATAATTGTCAAAGACAGGTTTCCTCACTTGGTGTATCCCAACCCATACATAAAATAACAAACCTGTGAAATTTGGGCTCTATTGGCCATCAAAGTTACAAGAAAATAATGACAGAAAAAAAAAGAACACCCTTGTTGCATTGCATTGTGTGCTTTCAGAGGGTTGAGAAAGGCTTCAGGCATGAAGCCTTTTCTCAGATTCAAATGTGTTAGGTGAAAATCTAAAACTACACCACTTCAAAGGGAGTTGTTTCTGACAAATGTTTTATACTATCAAAAGGCTCTTCACTGCTCTCCTTACCAAATCATGAGCACTTTCGGGTTGGGCACTCTTGGTATAAAGGAAGGACTAACTTTTCAACATTAACATTATTATGAAAAGTTGTTGCTTTTGTTTGAGTGGTTTAAAAAAAAAACTTCAGCGTTCATGCAGTGACAATTTCCCTCACATAGGAACGTTCACTTGGTAGAACCAAACCCAATCTCATTCTCATTCCCCTTTGTTTCTTTTTACAATGACCTCTTCCAAAGGCTCTGTCAAGGGGCTAGCATTGGTCTTATCATTTCAAGACCAAACAAGTCTTTGAAGTGTGCATGTTGGAAGACAAAATGTATGATGTTTGTGATATTGTAATAACATTTAGTACTGGTGTTTAGTTTTAAAGGGATGGTTTTTTTTTGGTGGTAATTCTGTAGGCAAGTTCACCCCCAAACAAGGCTATACAAAGCCACTCTTGGTAATGGGCTACAAGAAGAAAACATTTTAAGTGAACATATCTCAGGGGGAGCTGAAGGTAGGATTTGATGCTCGTCTTAAAACCATGACAGTCTAGATCGTAGGATGGGGGGAAACATGCACCAGGCAAGGAGTTCCAAAGAGATGCACAATGTGGAATAAAGCTGTTAGAATGGCTCTTTTTCTTTCAGAAGCAAACCAGGTCAGTGGGCGTATAGCAAACACCCACCCCAACATACCATGTCTGAAGAGCTTTTAGTATCGCATTCATCAGAAGAATGCATGCCACAGCTATGGTTTCCTGACAGGAATTTTGGATCATTAATCCACGTAATACACAGCGGTTTGGGAGTTAATGAGACAAACAATTTCACATACACGCAAACAACCACCATGGCAGTGTCTACAATACAATAATTGAATTGAATGGCATCCCAATTATCCACATCAGAATTTTTAATATTTAATTCCAATCATGAGATAAAATGAAAAATTTGGTACAGAATTATTCTTTAACAGTTAAGTTTCTCTTGGTAAATTTTGCTTTTAAAAAAGGAAGTAACTTTTGATAATTTTTTTTAGATTTTCTAGTGGATAACCATGGCAAAGTAGCTTTTTTTTAAAATAAATTGTTTACTTTTCCTTTAAAAGATTCCACTTTATATTTCTAAGAGCAAACAATTTGTATGCTTGAACCTAAATTAAACAAAAACATCTTTTGTTGGTTTGTTTATTCAGTGGGGACAAAGTACACACAAACAGAATTTTATCAGTGCATGATCGCGATATCGACGTAGAGAAAAATGTGCCATTAATTAAATATTTTGAAATACCTGAAAGGCAATTTAGAATTGCATTGCTTGTCTGTCTGAAATTAAAACTTTCATTAGAGACACAGAAAAGTAACGGACCTTGTAGAGCAGCTTTTATAATTTCATAGATTCTGGAGAAGTATATCTTTCCCTCCTACTAATAATATTAATAACGGATTAACAGTAACCAATACATGCACTGTTTGCACTTGACACAGGTACATGTACATGTATGTGTACAGTGACTGTGTATACATGTTTGGAGTCATTGCATCTTTATGGTACAATGTTTTGCTGGTTGCCATTTCTATGCAGTCAACCCGAGAAAAATGTCCTCCCCTTTTGGGAATTAAATGAGGCCCCAAAATATGAATTGATTTTCTTATTACAATACAACCTAAAAAGGTAAATACTTCTCAAGTTAATGTGAAAAGCGAGAGCCAATATTTGCCTTAAACCCAAACAATAACTAGCACTAACTTAATTGAAACACTTATTTCAATATTTTCATTATGTGGAACGAATTTTCAGGCACAGGCATAATTGCACCCACGAGACAGCAGGAATTGTTCTCTCTTCATTTCCTAATTCATTTAAAAACAACCCTGATAATACCAACACCAATTAGTTAATATATCCTTACTGTGGATTAAAAAAAAAATGCTGTAATGTACGTGTTCAACACAGGATGTGGGTACTGGGATATTTTACTCCAACCCTGAAGTCATGACAAAGCATCCTCACATACTTCCCCCAGGTTTTCCTTTCACAATTTTTATTTTTTTTCTTCCTGTGGGTGCGTCCTTGCAGAGAAACTGCTTTCAATAAAGAGAACAGTGGCACTAATTGGAGGCGAAAAGGTCCTCCAAACAGGTGACAGTATTCTGAGGTCAGTCTCTTGGCACTGGAATCAGGCTAATTGGCAGTGCTTGCTTAGAACTGGCAAGACTGAAGGATCATCTTGCCATGCATATACACACATGTACATTTAACCTCCCCGAAAGCAACACTATATTCAATCAAGGGTCTACCGACCACTTTTTAAGGAAATTCACAGAATCTCAAGTGATTACGCAGGAAAAGTGAACACAGAACAGGATGACAAGAGAAAGTATAGTGAGTAAAAAGAATACTCACTGTAAGAAACTTTAGAGAGAAGCACCACTTAAAAAGACATTTGTCAAGGTGGTATTTTGAATTACTGTACATGTAAACTCAAAGGACTGAATTTACAGGTTCCATTCAGTAATCAGTCTCATGTAATTTATTTTAGTTTCAGTTGAAAGATTTGCCCAAAGATTGATCATTGCTCACTGAGCAAGGGTCAAACACTGTTCATTACGTGTACAATAGAAAATAATAAGGTCAGGCCCCCCAGGCTGGGGAACAAAAAAACAAGCAAAATCTGTTTTTCATTTAATCTTTTGGTACACCTTCTAAATGAATAATGCCAATTTCCAAGTTCAAATTTCTCTTGAAAACCTTTTTTTCCTTCAAAAACATGCCCCAGTTTTATAATTGTCTGGTGTGATAAAAAGTGCAGCCAAACAATCGGTTTAAAACTGTTATATCTGGCAAATCCGAGTGGTAGAGAAACTCTTTAAACAGCTACTTGAGTAAAAAAAAAAAAAATTAACCGGAATGCCATTTAAACATGTTTACAATGTATTTGTTTATCATTAAGATTTAGTTTTGATATTTTTATACTCCTGAATTGTTTGTAATTATCGTTCAAAAAATTACACCCTGACCTCACGGCTTTGAAAAACTAGCTACCATTCTGCCATGTTGCAACCAAGTGGCGCTCAATCAATGACGCAACATGAGGGATGACTTAACAGGGCATTTCAAAAATCTTTCTGAAATGCACTGGAGGAGGGTATTCCAAATGATTGTTGTTTTTTTTACAAATACAATCTGTTTACTCTCACGTGAACTCAATGTCCTTATTGATTGAACACATTTTAAATGAATTCCAGCAAAGACCATTTTTTGCCATTTTCATTCAAGCTGGTCTTTGAAAATATAAAAAAGGGCATGTTATCATTCTTTGAATTAATTATGTTTTGAAAATCTGTCCTAACTACCTTTTCAATCCTCAAAGTCAAATTGTGGAAGTATATAGTGTATTATTACATAATTGAATTCAAGGAGAACTGAACTTATTCAAATCCCAAATTTCAGATTATTCTCCATCCAAGCACCTTGCAAAAATGTCATTAAACCAGGTGACCCTGTTTCATGAAAACCAATGAAAGATGTTTTGCATCAGGGTTTTCATTTGCGTTTATATACAGGCTTATTTCAATTGTGGCAATCGAAATAAGCACTGATGATTTGAGGGTCTACAAATACTGTTCCTTCTTGGACAGTAATTCTGGCATAAATATTTCTCTTGAGCATAGTGTCGCTACATGTAGTAGTGTGAACTTTATAATTAGTTAGGTTTAAGATTTAAATTAACAAATGTTTTGACAGCTACCAATCGGCTATTCTCTGTCTCTAAGCTTTAGAGTGTTGATGTACACAAAATGACAAGAATTTGACCAACTCCGAAACCATGGGCGTACTAAAACTCTTTGGTTTAAAAGGAAGTCAGAGGGATTGAATTGAAATTGAAATTGTACACAGATAAAAACATCAGAACCAATTTCTAGAACCGAATAAAAAGCCTTTTTTGCTTTCTCTGTCCATTTGTTTTCTTCTTGGTCTGCCCAAATTTTCCCCATTGTTTTGCAAGAACTTGGAAGGGCAGTTGCCCCCCCCCTGAGTGGCAAGTCAAAAACCATTCTGGAATAACCAGTTCATTTTAATAATGTTAATCAGTCCAACAAATAGGCTACAAATCGCATGTCTGAAGCAGTGTAAAGTCATCTGACATATACATTGAAAGCAGATGGAGTTTCTACATGTCCCTGGATGGAAACCTGACTAGGGTTTCATTAAAGCCAGTAAGAAGACTGGGGATTTTCGCTCAAGGACGTTCCCAATTACAAATATTATCTTGGACCATTACACAGAATTCGTCTCGCCGTTTTCTCTGTTATTTTTTCCATTTCATTGAAAGTTTAATTAAAACAGCGATCCCCGTGGTAAACCTGCCCACCAGCAGCACTTAATGAAAACAGACAACTCAAGACAAAGTAAATAACGTATATCTACGAAATTTCTTCAGGGATTGTTCACAGTTGAAACTCCCCATTGACTGAAGGAAACTCGATAAGATATTTTCTGAGACTGCTCTCCCAGAAGTATTACACCACACATTGTAATAACATAAAGCCTTTCTCTATGGTAATAACAAGCACGTTTAGCGCACAATAGCAAACACCAGTCTGACTACATTCGTGACACACACCAAGGTAAAATTTGTTGTAAAATTTATCACACATTGTTGACTTCATGATGTAACAAAAAAAAGTATGTATCAATTCTTAAATAATATGAACAATGCACGAATGTATTTGTATAAATTGACCACACCAAGATCTGGGTAGACAGGTTTTGTTTACTTATTTGGAAATGAGGTAAGGAGAATAACCTTTGATAATTGATGCGGGGAAAATAATTCAAATACCATGGGAAAAACTTAGAACCTGTATTATTATTTTTGTCTAGACCAGGACACAAAAGCATCCTGGGGTGGCCGTTTGTCCGGCGCCCAATGCAGAGAAAACATGACAAGATAATAGCAACAAAAACATTGGACATCTACATCAACAAAACCATCATTTCATAACTTATGAACATAGTGTCACGAAAAATATACAATGGTACCTTTTTTTTCAATATTGACAGCGGAGATAGGGGTTTTCACAGGTGTCAGGGGTACATATAAATTTGAAGTGGCTAGGACCTAACCTCACATATTTCTGTTGCTATGCCGGACTAGAGATCACATAATGCACAACTATTCATAACGAGTTAGACTTTGAACGCCGTTTGTCAAAATTCTCACTTAAAATTACAATCAAATACAACTTATCGAAAAAATGTGAAGATTTGTAAAGAATTTGATACAGATTGTCACAAGTGATTAATTGCATGACAGTTTGAGAATGCAAGATTTACAAGTTATTTTTTTTCTTAAGAAAACTGTATTGTTCACCCTTGTGAGTTATCTAAAAGTATGTCACCGCAAATAGCTTAGTAGATTTTGACTGATGGATAATGTAAAAACCAAACATCTGTGATGGCCAAATCTTTGAAATGGGTGGTGATTTGACATTGACATATAAAAATGCTGTACAATTTGTTCAAGTGGAATGAATTTAGTTTCTTGGTTTGTACATTTCTTATTTCTTCAACAACTCATATCCAAACAGAAACTATTGGCTTGGACACAACTTCTCTTTCTACGTAACAGCTCCACCTTTTTAGAGAAAAGATACGACATGGGAATTATATGACAGGATAATCAATGACTTACCTTCAAACATCTGAGCATATTGTGGAAAGCCGGCAGCTCTCAGCCATTGACATGTTTCTGCAGCTTCAATTTCTGTGCAAAAGAAGAAATACAAAAAGAGAATGCATTTAATTCACGATTGGTCCAACAGGCAATTTGAACACAGTTAGTATTTCTGTCTGAAAAGTAAGAACAGCGCGATCTACATGTATTTTTTTGTCATAAAAATTAATACAACATAACATATACTTGAAGGAGAATTCTTCCTTAACTTGTTTTTATATAATTCCACACATTCATAGTACATTTTTTTAGTAGATCGTTTACTTTCGGGATTAACGAATTTCTACTCCAGGAGATCTTCACCTTGGCTTCTCGGTGCACTATTTTGTCTGAAGAACACTTAAACAACTTCCCTGGAGACACATTTCATCATGAACAGAGACAAAGTTATCAATTTTGAAAACCAGGAAGCGCCTTAAAACTTAAGGTGGATGAACTCATGTAAACAAAAAAGAAAGGAAAAATCATCCCAGGCCTGCATAGAAGAAATCCAACCCCCTTGATGATCTCACACATCTCCAAAGCAGAGAGAGCCTGGGAAGAATGCTTTTAACATCTCCAATGATCCAGGTAACTATCTCTCTTCTATCTGGTTACATCATGCGGAGGTGATAGAATACAGCCACAGCACTGCTGCCTCATATTTCTATGAAGTATATCTATGATGTTTTGATTGCTCCTTAGTCCTTCTTATTAGATATTTTGGTTGAAGCCAGCTGTGTATAGTCGGCACTTCATGATTACAGTTATTCAAAGGCTGTGTGTTTACTCAGCGGGCCAGCAGGACCCATCAAGTCAGTGAGAACATCAACGAGTCAGAAACGACTGCAATAACAGTAACCTTTTCGTTGTAATCATTTATCACAATCGCTGGTCAAATTACGAAAGTTCAAAGTCCATGTAACATACTTCCTCCTTGAGAAACAGAACTTATCAGTAACCCTTGCTTGATATTAAATTCTTCTTTAAGACATATATCACAATTTCTATATGAGAATTAATTGAAATGAAACCGGGAAAAAAGGTTTGTTCTCAGTTTGCAATAGGCCTTTAATCTTTAAAAAAAAACAGTGTGTGTTTATCCATTGATTCTTTTTCCCGTCCCGAGATGATTTACAGTATTATGTTTAGGGCTACCATGGGGGTCATTTTCAGGTTTCAGTCAGAAACTTTATTGCGTTTGGGTAAAAGGCGCACTGGGGGAAAACACTTGACTGCAAAACCAAACAACTGAACCAATTACACGTTTTTTTACACTTGATATTTTATAAACTCCTGTCAGAGTGTCCCTGTTGTCTGAAACAGAGTGTGGTAAAGAGCTGCTTAGTCTCAGTTCTATCTATGATAAATCATTGCCATAGCTGTTAGTCACATTCATGTTTTACTGCTGAAGTTCAAGAGCTACATCGACCCAAAAACTATCCAGGTCAAAAAGGTGTGAGTCCGAGCCTGAGAAACTTTTTGTTAATTTTTTCTTGAATAGTTTACAGGCAGTCTCATAGTCTTTCACACAAGAAAAATGGAAAATTCTTGTGAAAATGTGACTGACCTTTCTACACATGAATTTGTGACCCTGGTAAACTCACAGGAAAATGGCTACCCAGGGATTAGTATACAGTGTGTAATTTTTTCCCCAGGAAAAATGCATAAAATGTGGAAAAAAAAGAGGTGGCTTGGCAGTGAGGTTAGAATTTCCCAGGAATTTCCTGGGGATTCATTTCCTGGGCATTGACGCAATAGTGTGAAAAGGGCTTGTGAAGGGAATAAGGTTTCATGTTGGAATGGATAGAAATCTGTCTAATATCCATTTAATAAATGTTAAACACATTTTATTGGAACCTTAACCACCTCAAACCTTCAAAACCCAACTTTCTGTTTTGGTTGATTCTATAGGGCTTGGGACTGCACCAGGAAAGTTATTGTACATGGTTTGAGGCCTGCCACCAAAATCAGAGTCTTACAGTTTTTTGGAACTGAGTTACTATACCAGAACAGTGTTCTCCCTTAACAGTGGTCCACTGGCCAAATGCCACTTAAAAACACATGAGAACCAGTCAACATTGTCTCCAAGTGGTCCGACTGGCTAGTTCAGTGTTGAAAAGCATCCCTATTTCATTATATTGACTACTACTAGTGAAAAGGCTGACAGACTAGTGAAATGACAACCTAACTGGTCCTACTGTTCAGTCACTTAAAAAAAAGTGACGGGCAAAACCCTCCATACATTACGGTGTTGGATTTTGATTCAGCAAGGATCGATGGATTCTAGTAAACCACCCATGATCCTCTTACCTGATATTGGTTGTCATTACAATACATATACTTAGCAACTAACAGCTCATCTTTAAAATGATCAGTTTCTAAATGTACTGTTTAATACAGCATACTTTAGTCAAAGATAAACAACTTTTATTTCGTCCAGACACTGTGGTGCTTACATGGATACTGCAAACAATAGCTGCTTTAGACTCCATCGTTCAGTAGACTCAAAATGGATAAACCAGTCTGTAGAACTTCTTGAAAGTAATCCGCCAACTTTGATTTTGACTGAGTTCCAAGTAAGCTATATGAACCAGGGCACCAAGACAAGAACCTTGAGGAACCATTCTACACAAAAGAAACTCATCATGAAATGCGTAGATGGTCAATTGGCCCCAAGCCAGATCCCTACATTATTAATGGCATTGGGTCGTTTACCGCATGCCACCACAATTGATTGGCTCATTCAAACATGCGGGAACAGATATATCATTAGCGGAGCTTAGCGATTTATTTACTTTTTGTTAATTGATTTCCGTTTCAGTTCACTTCTGAAAGAGTGTACAAACACAAGAAATTAGTGAACAATGAGCTGAGGTGAAAAACCGCCAAGAGGAAGACTGACGAACGGTCCTTTGATGAAACACCAGTATTGAATTCTTTTATTTTCAATCCTTCAAGAGTGTATTAAAAACTTATGAAGATCTTCACAAGGTCTTCGTCAAAAAAAAAGCCAATGGAATTTTTTCTTTTTTAAATGCGGGGGCAATTATTACCACTACCAGTCAATTTCAGCATGGACTTCAATGCAACTTTAATGCACTCCATTAAAAAAATATAGAAAACATGATAAGAATTAGAAAGCCCACCTCACAATGAAATGCCAATCTGTATTCTGGTACACAACATCACATAGTAGACTGACTAAAAAAAATTGATAACCTTAGAAGCTTCCCATTAGAAAAGTACAGTCAAACAAGAGAGCAATGCATTCATGGTTTGATACGGTTGATGACTAAAATGTTATTTTTTCAAATTATT
>CM021530.1:17173787-17213215 GCA_010994315.2 Pisaster ochraceus
CTTATTTTATGGAAATAAGACACAACAGTCAAGCAGGCTGTCCTGGATGAGGTCTTGAGTACTTGATATTGAGTAGACAGGCTTTCAAATCAAATATTCATGCGACACACAAGAAAAATCAAACGGTTGATTAGTTCACACGCCTTTCCCTCCTCCATCTTCTCACGAGACATTCCAACATTGATAATTCATGACAACGACCATGTATTCAAACGAGGAACAAATATGCCTAGACTGCATACTTTATACTTGAAATTAAAAAGAAAATATGTAAAAAATTGCTCCAGGGGTACATTAATGTATTGATATGACCTACATAATGTGCAAAAGTGAAATCTAAAACTGAAGTGTCCTACTTGTTGTGAGCGTGTGGAATTTTGTAGGACACTTAGAGTGTTTGGAGTGAGAGAGCATGATAATTAAGGACATGCAATGTCAGACTGACCAAATATGCCTAGAGCTCTCAAGCTAGTTATATTACAGATCATCATTTTGGATGCCACACTCAATCATACCATATCGGAATTATTTCAAAGCGCATGCCCAAGCCCCAGGGTTAAAAAAAAAACCCAGAGATATTCGGCGTTATCTAAAAAGGACATCCAGCACAATGGGTACATTAACTGAGCACAAAATATGTCCAGTACTGGATCATGGACTACACAGCTCCAAAACTAAAGGAGAGTGTAATGGGTGTCCTACATGCACATAGGCCTACAACTTTCCCTTTTGTCAACCCTGCCCTGCGGACAGGTACAAGAGGTCAGACTCTCTGAGCTTGTGAAAGCTCCACTGGGTACTGGTGATTGCTGCGTCTGATGGCTAACAGGTGGGGAAAAAGTCTTCAAATGGGGCTTAACTGGGCATTGCCATGAAACCGAAATAATAGCCTCCCTGTAGAATTGAAAGCATGCCTTCTGTGGTTGTAAATATTGAGCATACATGTACATCGAGGCACAGGGTAAATGTACAAAGCTGTTCTGTTCTGAAAAATAAACACTGAACAAACTGTGTTGATTGTACTTGGACAATGTTTTCAGTAGAATTATGAATGCCCAGGAATAACAACAATAATCATTTTCCTTTTTCACATCACCCTCCACTTTTTACTCAAATACTAAGGTTAAGAATACGCCGCTTATTGAAGCGAGGGTGGCACAACTGGGTCAACTGAGAAATCATTCATCTTTTTTTATGTCACTAGTATCCCTCTACCATTACAGGAACCAAAACAACAGATTTAGCAGAATTGGTCACCTGAGGTTTGGCAAGTTGCTGGTTGCGTTTCACATGACTGTTCACTGCTATATGACCCATATCCTTATATTGGTTAACCTAGTTCTGTCCTGAATAGGGTCAACCTGAAGTCACACCGAATCTGATTCACTTGCTTGGAAATAATTTTTTTCAGATTTGTTTTCATGATAAGCCCACTCAGGAAATGGCCTTTTAATAGACTATACAAATGCCTACCTTGATTTTTTTAATATGCCTCATTATTCACCTATAGATGCCATTTTGAAAGTACACTGCGTTTATCAAAAACTGAAACCAGACTATTTGGGAACATAGTCACACACACACTGGGCAAGTATCACCATCCCTCCCTGCCCCAACTCTTATTAGTCTTATGAGGCTTGTAGTTGTAAAGGAATAAAAAAAAGTATTGCATAATGAGGCCAACAAAGCACTTTGACTTCTGTTATACAGTGCAAAGCACCACTAAACTCCTAATAGGTCTTAACTCTCACACATTTATGGCCACTCCAAATACCGCTCTTCCTCGAAAGCCAACAAATGAAAACATTTTTTTTTCTGCACAAACAAGATTATTAATTTAATACCCACATAAACCCTCCTTCCACTATAAGATTACCTGGGGGCTATTTGAATTACCACACTGTGGTCCAAAATTCTCAAGCGCCAGACTTCATAGAAAGAGCCCTGGATAGTCTTCTGTAACTAATGGCCACGAAAAGTACTTTGCGCTTTCCCTCCATGATCTAACCCAAAAGCCAACTAATAATGGCATGCAGATCCCATTACCAGCAAAGATGGACTTATACCTGGGAGGGTTTGTGGGTGACTCACACATGTTGTGAAGACTAGACCATCAGCCTTCAGGGCCAGCATTACCTGTAATTCCAACCACGTCCCTATTCACCCCGAATATGATTTTATATCACTACCTAATTTCCACCATAATGGGTTGCCTTGGTAACAAAGTATGAAGTTTCCAGGCCCATGGCAAATGCACTTCTCATATTCGCGTTTTGAGCTTCCTTTTCTAGCGTTCTTCTTTCTTTGATCGGTTAAACACACAGGGCAAGGAGCAATCAATTGCTTACAAGAATCAATAGATTTTGGGTCAGGGGTCGAGTGGCTGGAAACAATTTCTTTTCCTCAGGAATTTGCTATTATGATAAAACATCAACAAGGCAAGAGTAATTGGAACTAGAGATTTAAGGGATAAGCCCATTTTGTGAAATTGATACAGAGCTGGTCAGATCAAAACATGTTGACTCCAAAGGGGAATGACCATGACAAGAAAAAATCTACCGCCATGTGCCAAAAAAACACTGAACCATTGTTGCGAAAATTTTATAAGGCATGACTACGAATACCCAAACAACTTCCATCCTGATACTGATACAATCAAATACTGTACGTACAACGAATTACTTGCGTAAACCCCAAAATCATAAAAATTAATCTACCACAACCATTTTCCAAACAAGCCTGATGCCATATGTAAAAATAAACAACTGTAAGGATTCTCAATCTGCAGTTCTCATTTACTCAATTAAAAAACAAGATTGGGGTATGGGTTTGACCTTGGGTTTATTACAATGAGGTTATTCCAATAAGGCAACTTCTGAACAAAATAGATGGGAAAGGCAAACCATACAGAGTGCATTATACAGAACGTGAAGAACTAAAAGTTACTGAGGACAAACAAACAACATCTGCAAATATGTCTAATGACGTACTGTCAGGCCAAGATATTGTAAGTGAAAGGCTGCTGGACTAATGGGCTGTCAAACTACTGGGCTACTGTAAAGAACTTGAAGCACTTGAAAACTGCTAACAACTGGTTCATGTGTAAACTAGATTGGGAACAATGAGCCCATTCAAATACAACCGCCTATCACATCGCCTATCACATCGGTCTGCTGACTCAAACTAATGGCAATAAACTGCAAAAGGCATATCGTTTGTCCAGATATACTTTTGTTTCTTTGATTGTTCATTCAAATACAAGATACTGACACATGGCGAATGAAACGTGTGTAAGTTTTCCTGGCATGATGTTTGGACATTGATGATGTTTTGGAAAAAAGTAGGAACATTTACATGGTGTAGACTCTAATAGACCTTGCAGGCCTTTATTAATAATAAAAAATCAGATTGTTTCAAACGGCAAATACTGACAACAGCAGGAAGAATATCATGCTTGGTTAGAATTTCACCTTCTTTTTTTTAATGAAAAATGTAGGCCTATATAAAAAAAAACACATTCAAAGTCCTAAAACACTTTGAATGAAATACATACGAATTACGAACAGGCTACACGACATGAGTACAGAAAATTGCTTTCAGTGGAAACAGAGTTTACCACAAACCATCTCCATGTCAACAAAAGAAATGTGCCATACAAATACAAATCCAATGACCTGGAAACTGTATTCAAAATAAAAGCGGAAAATGTATGAGAACAAAAAATGGTGTGATCTATCTTTTCTTTACTCTGAAGGTTGCAAAATCCAAACCAAAAATCGGCACCGAATCCTTGAAACTGGTGAATTTTTGCACTTCAAATCACCTGCCGTTCCTGATCAGTCAACTTCAAGGTTTACAATTCACTTAATGTTTGGTTTACAGTGTGTGTAGGGAAGCTCCATGTCACGTCTGCTGGTTTTTTCAGGGTGACGTTCTTAGAAAATGTGTGCAGGTAGAGGGGTGGGAAGAGAGATACGAGTTTGAAACATAAACAGTGTTTGGTCCGTGTGGTGTTCCTTTACTCAGCAGCCTCAAGGGGAACGTGGATTTTTCTGCAGTAGGTGTGAACTCACTGAGTCATCATTCAAATAATCTCAACAAGGGGGATCCTCTACTACCAGTTAACTGGTACACTAAAGAATTCTGTATTGCTAACATTCTCGTCTCATTGGAGTTGAACATTGCTCACCCTCAAAATTCCTCTCAACGCTTTTTATCTGTGGAACTTGGAAGAGTTCCCAAATAGTTACTTATCTACAAAATCTGACCTGATCTTTTGCCACCTCTCCCTTACGGGGAGGGGCTTGTGGCAGTGATCCATGGACTTGCACTCAACTTTTTTTTTAAAGTATGCATTTCTGTGTTAAATTACCATGAAATCTCTTGGTGATCAGAAATACCGCTATGCTATTTCCATGCCTCAACTCTGGGGAATGTAGCTAGCCATACGTTTGGCTTGTTTGATGTTTTATTTTTTAGAGGTAGGAAAATAATAACATACTGTATACAAAACAGAGTGACCATTCAGTTATCAGGCCTGGAATTACACAAGGCCATTAAGCCATGGAGCCCATGGCCCCTGTCTTGGCCTTAGTGCCCCTTAAAAAGTTTCCCATGCCATAGATTTTTAAATGGGAGTGCCCTTTGCAATATGAAAATGACCTTGTCCTCTCAAAAAAATTTCAATAAGTTACAGAAGTCTTGCAGCTAACAATACTATTTCTGTTTGAGCAAAAAACAAATTTTAGTAATATCATTTTTTCAGCTAATGGCTAAATTTAAATAAAGTTCCTTGTTAAATATTCACATATTATTAATTTAGATTTTTTTGAAAATGGCTTCAAATTATGCTCTCAGTATTACTCATTCTGTCTAATTTGCATAGCGCTAATAAATAATACAATATTCTCCGTGATGGGTGAAGCATTAATCACTTTAATTGCTGAGCCAATTCCGAAGACACAAAGACATTCGTACGGCAACCATAGCCATTCAACCGCAACCAACTGAGCGAAATCAGCCGAATAAATCACAAATTGAATTTTGGCTGAGCGTGGCTTTACAGCGAAGGTCAATTTGAGACATGACTCATTTTGGGGGAGAGAGAGAGCAAAAGAAAGAGCGTGAGGGAAGACTTAATATTTGGAATCAATATCATCTTATCAAAACAAAGGATGTTTGGTTGGACTAATAGTGAACAGACTTCCATAATTTGTGGTAATAGCAAATTTTGGTAAGTAATTTAATCAAGACATGTGAACTGTATGACCTGCACGCAAGCTCAAAATTCAAATAATCATAGAGTGTCAACATAAAATAAATGTATTTTCTCGTTCATTTTTACACAAGATATTTAACGTTACTACCTTCATCAGAAAGGATTGAACGAAAGAAGACTACAGTTACACAGATGCCAAATGAAAGCACACAATTGCCCTTGTTTCAATGTTCAATGATGTATATTTTTAAAGCCAAAATATATGTTTAGTGTCGGCCCAGTGAACTTGATTTATTGGTAGTAGATTTTAGCATTGAGCCAAGCTGTTATCGCATGACCTCTCAAACTAAATTTGTTTGAATGAAATCTTTGTTGCAGCATTGACATGTTAATACGTGTTACTCTGATGTCTACGATGCAAGCTTGAGGACTGAACAAATTGACAATGTAAACAAACTTCACATTAATGAGAACTGACGCAGTTTCAGAAAGTATGAAACTATAAATTTGCCGAACCCTTTCGATGAAAATTGAATATTGCCTTTTCAGGATTTTAAGTAACTTAGTTAGTTTGTGGTTAGTTTGTGGTCGACTGCGGTTTAAAAAGAAGAACTCGGTTAGAATCATCGAGAGAGCGTTTCATTGTGGGGTTTCAATCATCACAGAACTGTAAGTTCGGTAACTGCTCAGTGGTCACTCACACTTCCTGTTTCACGGATATTTATATCAAGAAACACAACAGAAACTGACTGGGCAAATATTTTATATTTTGGGGTTAAGCAACGAAAAACTGACTAGGTGAGACTTGTGAGCTATCTAGCCTTAATGTTGGCAGTCTTCCTGTTTTGTCAATATCTTTGTTGGGGGAGGGGGGGTGTCAGTCAGATGCCTAACAACCTGAAACTGTCAATAGCCAGGGATCACACAAAAGTTTACAATACAACCTGGGAAAGCGGCAGCAGAGGGATCACCTTTTTTATCAGTAAAATAATATAACTTGGTTGTATTATGCAATCTGGTGGTTTCTCAATCAGTGTGAGTGAAATGATCATTATTGGTGCTCAAACAGTCATCACAAATAATGGATGGCAGGTTAAAAAAAAAAGCCACCAAGCAATTAGACCATCATTCACAACTTATTCATGAAGCATCGAAATAAACAACCTGACAAAATCTGGATCTGTACACAAGAAGCATTATGAAAAAAAAGAAGTCATACACCATTAATATGTCACAAAAGAAGATGGGAGGTGATTTCATTTAGAGAGCTTGTGGTCAGCTTGAAGGGAAGCTAGTTTCCAGCTTTTGTTGTGGGTCTTGGGAGGTCAGTTTTTGGGAATAAAACACCCCTCCAACTTCCTTCCTCAGTCATGCATATAGCTGGAGTCAATAAGAACACAACAGCTTGCTAATAAGTACTTTGTTGTCTTGGGCAGCAGGCGTGACCAACAGACTGTGATGGGTGGCTGGTCAAGGGGTGGGGAGACATAACATGATTAGAGCTTTAGAAGAAATACAGTCTTTTCATGGAGCATTTGATTGGCATGACTTTGGTAAAGAGTGTGGAGAAAGAAAAGAGTTGACCCCATGATGTTTTCAAGCATGCTTATGAGAGGTGTTGAATAGAATTAGCGCAGATGTCTTCCGCATGGGCTGAAGGAATATTCACTCCCAACTACACTTGAATGACAGGAGGTGTGAGGGTTAATCTCAACCACATGCCAATCAGCAACAAATTGCAGTGAACATTTGTGGCAGAGCTGGCCATGTATTCACTGACACTGCATGAGCGTAGTTCAAACGATCCCATGGAAGGATGAACCCATTCTCAAATAATACAGAACAAACTTTACACCTGGGAACAGCAACAGGACTAGTACAAACAAATAGTACCGTCTGCATGAACCAGTCCCTACACACCATTAACCAACACCAGAAGAAGCAACAAACTATTTTGTCACCTAAAAAAAATAATCCAACAATGATAAGATATGTTTCCCTTCTCTGCATGTTATTATTAAAATACAGTTTTAAAGATATGCATAAAGCAAGAGCATAACAACAACTCAAAATACGTAAGGAACATAATGGTGTTTGAGATTAACAAAAGAAGGAAAAATGTTGGGTTTCTTGTTGAGTGTTGACACTTTCAAAGAAATTGTGGAAAGGAAAATGCATCCAAAAATGATCAAACTGATTTGTTATCAAAATAAAGGAATTCCGAGATGGCAGAAAGCAGTATTTTAAGTTATTACTTACCAGCGGAAATCCTTTGTAATCTCATCTTCTGCATCAACCATCCTCTATTGTTATTACCATTGCTGCTTGAGATCGGCAAAGAATTGATCTTAATCTCTGGGCTCGTCTTCCTCCTCCTCAGAAATACTTCATTTGATAATGTTGGTGACGAGACAGAACTTGAAGCAGAAGAGAGAATTATTTCAACACTACCATCTTCATCGTCTTCATCAGAGCATCTACTGACCTCTGGGATGTATAAAGTAGCTGATGAGGTGGCCATCACGGGTTTGCAGAGAACACAGGCCGGATATATTATATGTCATTAGAAGAGACCATTTAAACGGAGGAATCTTATTGTTTGGCCGAGGCACTCCTGGTCTATCTGCCTGAATGAGCTTCTTATTGTTATTGGAAACTCATTGTTAATGAGCCATAGAGGTAACCATTAGTATGGATGGGGGCCGAAGGTTGGCTGGGCTTTGTCAGTAGGCTGTGAAGTCATAGGTGGAGATCTACAGAGGCTAACAATTCTTTCTGGATTTGCATATGCTACAGGATGGTATATGACATCAGCACAATGTTGTGATAATGGCTGACACGATGTCCAGTTGGCCCTAGTGCAAGCTGTGTTTGAACCGATTGAACTGAAGGTTGTCCTGCAGTCCGATAAGACAAAAGCTCACCATGTGTTTCTTGTTGGAAAATAAGTTAATAAGACCAGTATGAGCAGAATGTTGTTATTATATAACCACGTTCACATGCAACTCTTGGTAAGAAAGGGACGTGCTCAGAAGCTTGGGAGAAGCCTTGGTGCTTTCTACCGCAGGCTGTACATGTGTACACGCTAACTGTCCAATCACAGTGTGTCACTCATTTGTACTGTCTGCGTTGTTGGAAAAAGAGAGACCACTACCAAATGTCAAACTTATTGCAATGGCAGCGATGATGTCTCCATGCTCCATGCATGTATCCAACCAGTGATACTGATAGGGTAACATCATATCAGCCACAGTTGATGATGTCAGTCTCACCATAAAGAAAGGACCAGTCTCACAGCTGATCTTTCTTCTTCAAAGCCCCTGAAGACACTAGATACCCCACTCAAGTCAGAAATGTAGTCTCAGAGTGACAAGAGTACCAGATGATCAATCTCAACTGCACTGTGATTGCATACCAGTTTTATCTACAGTCACCACAATGAGTACAGAAACCTTAGTGTTCAGAGTAGCAAAGCAAAGTAGTGGTAGCATAATCACTAACCCATAGATGCCGTCAGGGTGCATTCTTAATGCAGCTTAATCCATCCCTGAATCCATAGTCCCGCTGTGAGTGTGAGTCCGTCTTATATACACTGTCATTGTGTTCCATTAAGCCAGTTCCTGAGTTCAGAAATCCATTTCTGTCATTGGTATGGCAAGATGGCAGTGAAAAACCTTGCACTAAAACCCTATTAACTAACAAGGTGAATTTGTAAATAATCACAAGATGCCAAACCGGGCTGTAGTGGCTGAGTTGGCACAACCTCCAAGTAGAGTTGAGCATTTGACATGCAAATGTACACCGCCAGAGGGTTAGAAGTAGCCAGGGGGATAGAATGGAAGCACGAGCATTGTGGAATCCCTGCTTCATCTGCAGCTCACAATGGTCTCAAGAGATTGGCCGAGCCCAAATCCCTGTTGAGGGTATTTTCACACAAGGATGAACAAATTGTAAAACGGCACACATTGAGTTGGCGCAGAGACGCATTTTGAAAGGAATTTTTTTTTTTTTTATAACAGGAGGAGAGATCAAGCAAGTTGACAAAGATGGTGTTTTTTGTTGCTGGGGTTATAACATCTGACATAATCCATGGATGGTATTTCCTCAAAAGTAAAGAGCAACCCTTCCTGGTCTGTTAATGTAGACTTCCCTACAGTGATTGGACCATACAGCATTACATGGGATATCAGTAACTCTTTGCACTTTCACTTACTGAAGTATAATGTATATGAAAAAAAAAATTCTCCATGCAATAAAACCGCCTCCTGTCTGACACCTTATCATACTTTAGATTGGTCAACATTCCAAAGCAGTCATGAGATATGCCAAAAATGACAAGAAATGGATAACATTACAGTTTAACATTTCACTCACTAAATTGTTTGTCAAAGTTTCAAAGATGCTCATAAATCATGTAAAACATTGTTCTGACATTTTGGTAAAGGGTTAAACTTATCTTTTCTTCTCAGAAGGTGTTTTGGCTCAAGCCTCCATCTTCAAGAAATTACACAATCGACTAATGACAATTTTTTTTTATAACCACCAAAGATTTGCTGAATACAAATGCTTGTTTAGTAATGTACATTGTGTTTTGTTTGACACATTTACTCTTCGGAAGTCCAAACTAAAAAATTGAATTAAGTACAAAAGAAATTTCAGGACCAAGTAAACTATTGATCCAAAAAAAAATGGCCAGGTCAAATGTTTTCACCCACGACTCTTTCTGATGACTTCAGCTTTGGGCACACACACACACACACAAAGTGGGCGGTAAATTTAGAAAGTGGACTCATGCCATGCAATGTCAGCACTAATCTGCGTGTATAATTTGCCACCATTCATTGTACTCAATGAAGCAATCTACCACTCATAAAATCCATTAATAATAAACGACTTCTGGATCCATTGAGGCTGAATGGTGCACAAAGGAAGTGTATAACATGCTTGTGACGTGACCGCTGTAGGAGGTTCAGCCAAAATGACTGGCCATCTCTAAAGTTCTAGGTCAGGTATCTAATAAAAGAAGATGAACCTTCACCCTTGGATCACATCAATAACTTACAAAGAAAACGCAGTTTGAATATCTCATAAATCATTTGTGATTGTGAAAAGAGTAAACACAGCTTTGAAAGTAAAGTTCTACTTCTACCCCACCACCAATTTGGAATACTTTTGTACTGCGATGTAGGGGGTGGAAGAGGGGTGAGCTACGTGCATGTCAGAAAAAAAGTAGCAATTTAGCAAATCTAACAGAAAAACCCATCCTTGGGACTTCGTCTTTTCATCCAGTTGGGGGGTTTTGCGTATTGTTACTTCTCTGTGGGCATTTTTGAAGAGGTTTAAAGATGACAGGCGTCATTCTCTTTCCAAAATAATGCTGTCCAAACGATACAAGTAAACCTTTATTCAAATAATGATTGGACAAAAGCTTGCTGCTGTTGAGCAGATGTCACCCTGGGCATGCTTCATTTTGTGCACATATCTTTTTCCCAAGAGGTTATGAGATCCGTGTAATGTTAACTGAAATCCCTTAGCTCTCTTCAAGGTAAAAACTCCAACAAGGTCACCTGGGTAAAGGCTTTAGCAGTAAATCCTTTACCCTAGATGCAAAAAAATAATCTAAACATACACAAGCTCAGAGCAAATGGATGGACAATAATCTACAGCTTCTGCTATGTCCACAGGTCCTTGTTGCATCTTTTAAGTTTAAAATAGTTTCAAGGACACTATGCTGGTTTTAACAAAAGAAAAGCAGACCTGTGAGTGGACTATTTTTTTTGTGATGGAAAAAAAAAACATAAACATGAAGGAATGATAATGGGAGTGAAGCCATGCCATGCTGAAACTCTTGATAGATGTTCTTAAAAGTAACAGCACTCAATCACAATAGCAACGGACATCAATATGTGTGATGGAAGTCACCCCGCAAGACGAACAATATGTTTACAAAAAAAGGCCCAAGAAAGAAACAAATCTTACTGTAAAATAAACCTTTTTGTTTGCGTCAAGCGTATCCTACATCTAATCATTTTATTAAAGGCAGTGTTTATTTTGCCGGCACGGAAAAACTTGCCACATTCAATGAAAAAGCAGACTTCCCCTTTAAATCAGAGATTTTTTAAACAGGCCTGGTAAAACTTGACTTAAAATGAAACTTTTATCCATGTTTTAACATTTGGCGCACTTGCTAGAGATAAGCTCTGGTTTGAAAAGTAACATCTCTACCAACACACTAAACCTACTAACTTTATCGACTTTAATCGGCTATAAAAAGTAGGGTTTGTTTTAAAAAAGTCTACACTTCATGAATAAAAGTCTACAATTTGTTAATAGTAAAAACCCTTACAGAGTTTTAAGTTTCAATACAATACAATACATGCAATTCATGGTCAACTAGTACTACTGCTTTATCAATTACATCAGATTGGTTCACAAATGGCATGTACAGCAATCATATTCAGAAAACTTACAATACTTTCTGAAAAGTTTAGACTGTTTTTTATAGCGCTTCACCCACAGCAACAGTACAAATGATTTCTTAATCCTTTCTTTAAATTTACAGATGACACCAAGGTGCGATGTTGATAATAGTTGTCTGCTGTTAATTAATATAACAAGAGACCATCTATGTTAATGAATTGGATCACTATGGTCACCTTAATCAACATGGGCGCAAACCAAACCGTTAGTCCAAACACGGATCCTTTGGTCCAAATAAAATTCTCAAACTTGTTGCAGAAATCAACTGCAAAATAAGCAACAAGCTCTACAACGACGAAGGTTTAGCCAAAAGGTTTCATTGCACTACCTTAATTTGCAGGATTCTCAAAAGGAAGTTATATTCAAGTGTCTTTTAACAAATTGTTTTGACTGATTAGATGTTTGGCCTACAAGATGTTTTTGAACAGAAATATAACAATCACAATACCAATGTTGATGAATTCAAACTATTGTGTTTGTGGCATTCCTATCCTTTTAAAAATGAATTGCAGAGAATCAGCCCCCATAACTAAGACAGTGTTCTCCCTTGAAAGTGATCTATGGGCCAGATGAAAGTTACAATTTCTGAGGACCAGTCAGAATTCAGTCCAAGTGGTCCTGCTGGGTAACTCATTGCTTCCAAACGCTACATGTAAACCAGTGACTGCACTGATTTCAAACCGAGGTACAATACAAAATGACAATATTGACAGAAAAACGTAAAAGATGTGGAACAGTGAAAAGGTTGGCGAACTATTGAAATGGCACGCTAACTGGTCCTGCTGGCCAGCCACTGAGAAAGTTACAGGTAAACTCTGAAAGAAAAAGTCCACTTTTCTTTTCCCAGGTCTCCCTTTTATAATCCCCTCTTGGTTCATAGAAATGACTGCCTGTATGTACCACCCAAAGCACTCTTAGTCTTATATCAGGTATAATCTTTTCTAAAAATGGAATCCAAATATAGTGTCTCCAGTGAAACATGACAGCATTTGGGATTAGGGAAAGAGAAAGCATTTACTCGATAAGTTTGTTTTGGGCAAGCCTGTCATTTCAAACGATAAATGAATCCTACTTTCCCCTGGTCACACAGTTGATCCTTTCTCTGGTTGATCATACAACAAACATGGTGATTGATTGATGGCAGTTATAAGCAAAGTTAATCCAATGATCAAACCCATGTGTATTACCGCTTGCCAAGAAAAGGGGGAACAATTTATCTAATTTGGTAAATTACCCACATTTCATTGCATAGCATTTATTCTGGTTGTGAAGCCAAGGATTCTCAGAAGAAAAAAAGAACTTAATCACTTTACTACTACTGGCCAAGAACCCTATGGAAAGAAGACAAGGAAGGAAGTTTCAATTTTAGATGTGGGAGGAAACCCAAGAGAATTATATTCCAGAGAAAACCCACGCAGTCAGGGAGGGACTGAAAAACCCAATCCACATAGTGCCCCAAACGTGATTCGAACTGGGGTCCTTGAGGTGGAAGGCGAGGAAAAAACCACCACACCAACCTGACCACATCCCTTCCCCCACGGCACAAAAGATGAAAAAAAAAATCACAATCAACTATAATGTCGGCCTCAATTCTGAGTAAACATACTTATTAAAGTAACCACAACACCAGGATCCATGGCTAACATTGCAGAAGCTCTTCATTTCCTTGAAGGAATTAACATTAAAATGCAAACACTCGATTTAACCAGGTTTAACTTACTTGGTGGGAGTGGTTGGCGAGGCCGTTGGTGAAGCACTGGTGTCTGGTATCGCCAGTAAGGTGAATATCTCTGCTGATGAGGAGAAGGGTATGATGATGATGATGATGGCGATCGATCCTTCTTCAAGTGTATATATTTCTTAATAAGATCCTTCATGATGATGACCAAAGTAGAGAAAACTTTTTACTTTACACTACTCCTGAATACTGGCACTCCTTTTTTTAAAATGGGCTGAGGTAATGCATAGAGCAAATGGTTTGGTGGCTAGGCTGTAGATTATTCTCAGCAGGTGTTATTTCTTCCTTTTCCCGACATGTGGAAATCCTGATCAGAGACTTGGCAGGGGCCTGCTGCTATGGCATAACTAGTAACACAGACATGGTTCCAATATAATAATGAAGAGCCAGCCCTCCATAATGGCATGGTTTTGATTAGCATAAATAGTGTGCTGAAAGAAAATCCACAGAAAGTCTGTAAATGTCAATATTTATGTAACTGGGTGATCATTCTTGAAGATCTGAGGAGTACTGTAACATCTAACACTATCACCCTTCCAATCTTCTGCTCAGCATAGCCAACAACTGCACAATCAAAACAGAAGGCTCCACCCTGTGTTAACAGTAACACCGTTGAGCAACACCATTTCAAAACCTATCACAAATTCACCAAATTCTCCAAATTGCAGGGTCTCCCATGCACACTGGCCGCCTGAATGACAAAGCATTCCAACTGTGAATTCATGGCCACAGATTTTCCAAAGGGCCCATGGCTCAAGCTGAATTGCTAATGAGGGGAGGGGAACATTGGGAAAACTGAGTGCTAAACCATTGACACAGAACACACCAAACTTAACATCCCCAGTCTCTTGCTCAGGAAGTAGAGCCAAACAGTAGCCTAATGCAGAATGTACCTTTTTGGGGTAAGGCTGAGTGGTGAAGGACAATTGGTGCTCTGTGGCATGGTAAAATAAAAATAACTGGGGCTTAATCATTAGAGATCAGGGTACAGGACCTCTTACCATAGACCAGGTCGGTCATTTCATGCTTAGAAAATACTTTAGTGGGTGGGAACAGGCCATCTGAAGTGTAGGATTACATAACTTTTGCATTATTCATGCATTTTGGGTCAGCCTCTAGAATCAGTGTCTTTGCAACAATAGTCAGCCATGCACTGAGTAGCCGAGGGTGATCTTTCAAGTTTGCATTTACTATTAAGTTCAAGAAGTTCCAATGCAAAACTACCTAGTAGAGCAAGGACGTGTGACAATAATGATCAAATGGTATTAAACTTTGCTTCAGTTAAGAAAAGATGAAGTTTGGCATCCAGTTTGACTTTTTAGCTTCAAATCTTTGCATGTATGGTATGACAAGATACCTGTTAGACAAACACTCTACTCCCAGTTAAACCTGTGTTCTGTAAGTCTAGGCTACATAATTGTTTCTGCACTGTTTTCAGGAGATGGTTTAACAGCTTGATCACCTCTCAAATCACATTCTGCGGTTTGTTGATAGTAGGGTTTGTGTTGTTTCAAACCCATAGGGGGCCTTTCAACAAAACACACTCAAGAATTGGTGGTTTCCGCTAAGGAATCCAAATGGACTACTTTCACTTTAAATGCGTCTCCATCTGCACCTTTCTGCTTGAAATTTGTCTGGAAAAGGACACCAAATGCTATTGAAACCCTCCATCTCCTGGAATGGCTAAATTAGTGCACTAATGCTGGAGTGAAAACAACTTTACTGCAGGGGAAACCAATAACTCATGGCACTGAAAATGCATATATAGGAGAATTGTCAATACAAGCAGGCCCAGCTTTCTTGAAGCTCTTATTAATCAAAAACCCTGAGCTAATTCCCAAGGCATCATGATACACATGAGGGATGATGACAAGGCTTAACCTTGCAGTGACCATTGGAGAAAAAAACCCATTAAAACAAAACAATGCAATTTGTGCAATTTTTATCAGTTGCAAAGGCATGTAAACAGCCACATTAAAACACAACGTAGATTGTTTTGCTTTAAATTTTCCAGGAGAGAACCTCCTCTGATAAGGTTTACAGTCCATGAACCATTTTATTATAATATTAAATACAAATCTGTTTCTGCCTCAAATTTGGAAAATTGTACAGCAATTTAAATATTCACATCCCCCTGCAACAAGTGACCAGTCTTAAAAGTTCCTTGCAAAAGATTGTCAAAAAAATGCTATCACAAGAGGGCTCACTTCAAACTGCTTTACTAACATAACATCCAAATAAAATCAATACTATCCTGGTGAATGCATCATCATAGAGCAAAGATTGAACCAAGCTGAACTCCTTCTGCATGCTGTGCAGTGCTCAAGAAACTCCATGATCACATGAACCCAAATTTCATACCACATAAAACTAGATGTAAAATCTTTTTAGATGAAAATTACCAACAATAGTGTTGTTTATCAGACATTCCAAACACAGTGTACTGTTACATGTATAAGTATACCTTATGAAGCCAACAGTACTTTTATATATTCACAACAGCATGAAAAGTGCAAGTACAAGGGTCAACTCTTGAATTGGATTGTTAAATTTGGCGTTCCAAACCATTAAGTTCATACAATAAAGGTTCATAAAGCAAAGAATTCTTACAAAATGAAATCCCATGTGGAAGAGGATGTTTCAAAAAGGGTTCTTCGTGCATTCCTCTCTGCGTGTTTAAGGTGGAAATCAGTATTTTTACCAACCAAATGGAGTAATGCATAATGTATTCAACACTTCTACACTGAACACTCTGTTTTAAAGGGAGGGTATCTTTGGTAATTATTCCAACAATTAATTACCATAAAAAACTTACTTGGTAAGAAGCACTGCAGCTGTTGACAATGTATAACGCTTTGAGAAACAAATCCCTTCAAAGAAATGTGGTTTTAGGGAGAGGAATTCAAAAACATTTCAATTTTCACAGATTTTGTTTTCCAATTATGAATTATTCTACTGCATGGACATAATTGCTACAGATTTCAGCAATATCTCAAAAACGCTACCACCTTTTGAAATGCAATTTTCACAGGTTAGTTTTATTGTATGCACCTACATATAGGATTAAAATAATCGAACAGTTCCAAAAAAACAAAGGTATACTGTGCCTTCAACAAAGAAATATACAACAAGGCCAACTTCCACCCTGGGACAACCCTCACATGAAATGTCCTTGGGTTATAAACTGACAATTTAAGGTTTACTTCATGTGTGAAACCATTGTTTGGAAATTAAGGTTGCCTGTTTGCAAATCATTAATCATCTAATAATCAACACAACAACAGCGCAATATTAAGTGCACTTGCCAATTCCATATTTATTGAAACCTGAACAAAAATCAAGATACCAAGAAGCTTGGCTAAAATAACATAAAATCTATAAGCAGAAATCTAATTGCAATTCTCTTGATTGGCAACATACAACACTAAACATTTACAACTGGGCTATTCAGCTCCAGGATTTCCATCCACACTGCAAAGATTTCCTTTCTCCAGAAGGTGACTGACCATCATCAAAATACCTCTGGCAAGCCATGACATGTGGCAACCACAGAGTCGGACTATAACTGTAAGATAACTTGATGGAATTTCACTGCTCCTGGGAATCCAGTCATTACCAAAGACTGATTGATGATGGTGTGTGCCAGGACCGATTGCAAATTTGTTGACTACCCAATGAAGTAAATAGATTAAAGATAATGAAGCATTGGAATCATTCTATCTTTTGCTGCCTTAATATTTCAAACAGCCAATAAACCTGATGGACCCCTCACACTGATCAGATTCATCACCTCGCTTGGCTCTCTATTGTAGATCCCCTTGCAGTAAAGTGAACCAAAATTCATTGACAGAAGTCTCTCAATGTTGTGATTTTATTGTATCATGGGGTTATGTTCGGTTTTAAATGAGAATGGAAATTTACCCATCCACATCAAAAGTAATCATCAGAACAAAGTGTTGTCACTTGAAAACATTACTGTCCAGTTTCCTCACAAATGTAAAAAAAACTTTTTACAGAATACACTGAAAATCTACCACATGAAAATCATACACGTTCGCAAAGCGGCATTTTCTTTTGATCAAGTCAATGCAACACCTATTCACTCCAGACACTCTTCCCAAGGTAAAAATAACCAAAACAGAAATCCTCCTTCAAACTGTCCATGAAAAGACTCACATCTCCAGGTGAGGGATCAGCTTGCATTGTAAAGCGGCGACAAAACAAAACAACTCTCAATGCTGGCCAACCATTCAGATTCAAATGACAGAGGCAGTGCATACATGATGTTCAGATGTAGTTTAAGCACCTCTTCAGTAAAAGCACAGCCGACTGTGCTACCTATACAAAGAACAGTGTTTCAATGGAACGCCACTTTCCCATGCTGTTTCTTTAAGTTTTGTACAATTTAAACTTGCAACATTTGCAGAAGAACACCAACTTCATCAAAAGTCTTTCAAAAAGTTACTTATGGGAGTTTGCATTTGACACCACTTGGTACCACCTGATACAATGCATAGTTCATTGGAATGTTGACAAGGGGTATAAAAACCAAGTATTTCAATAGGCTGAGGACTGCTATGCCATCTCTTTTTGTCCTGAATTCATACTTGTTATCATTATGCAAAGCGAATAGACATACATCCACATGACACATGACAAACCCAAAGCCAAAGGGTCCTGTGCCCCCTTTTACATCCTCCTCCTTTTCTCCCTTGGATGGCACCCCCTAAACATTCTAGTCCTGCCCACTCCTTTAGAAAACAATTCCTTGTACTCCGATCAAAAAATAAATAAACTTTATGGAGGTGACCTATTTCTGACAAAAATCTTTCACAATAAATTGACAACTAAAAGCCTCCAGAAAAAAAAGCTTTTAAGTGAACAAAGGCCTATGGAATTTTTGAAATACCGGTCAAGATCTACTGGTCTGAATCATTATTTTCATTTCTTCTACCTACAACATTATCTCCAAAACACATTAAATCAAAAACAGACATTTCACTGACAACACAAGTTTTCTTCACAAGTTCTCGATTTGTGCATAATCGCCTTACGTGTATATTCATTTCCTTTTAGATCCAATGTGATCTTTTGCAAAGTGCTCTCTTCTATCATGGCTAATTATCTCTTCTACAAGCTGGTCAACAACCTATCCCATGACTGCTGCTCCAGATTTCAATCTCACTAATGACTGAACCTACCAGGACTCACTAGTCCAAATAAATCTTCTTTTTTTTTCCTCTCAATGCTGCTGCTGCAACAACGCAATCTGTGCTGCAACATGTAAAAGCAGGCAATTGCATTTGTCAAGGGTCAGCCTATAGGTCCCAATGCACCATCAAATTTCAATTGCATTGAGATCTATCATCGTTACTTTTATGACACACTTGCTCCAAATGCCAGCAACGGTTGATTCCCCTTCATTATTTTTCCACAATAATCTCCGCTGCTGTTGAAAGACCAGCACAGTGAAACAGCGCTACATCATCTGCACCATATTCACCTTTATATCACCATAAGTATTGAAGGATATTGATGGAACTAATGTCCTTCAGTTTAAACACAAACTTTGTTACTGTTTTCCTTGCTGAATAAGATTCAAAGGAAAAAAGAGAGAATTTTAGGCTCAGTCTCTGTAATATGTGTAAAATACATTTTAGCAGGTACCATATGACACATAAAGGAAATGCCTCAACCTTCAGTATGACAATGATTAAGATTACATATCTTATCAATTGTGAACTGTTTGTGTTGCTGAATCTTGGGTCAACAAACATCATAGGTAATAACTTTATCGTTTTATTTGTTTCGCTTTTATCTCATCTTGCTATTGACTTGAAAGGGCTCCATTCATAAATTAACAAGAGTAAGGGCGGAGTTTTCGACATCATTTCTCAATTTTCAGGGATGGACCAGTGGTGATCAAGTTATCTGGTTTAGATTGTAGGCCTATTATTAGTTCATATTTTTATCAGCGTGTTTGGACTTTTGAGTGGGTTAGTTCAATAATCAGTAACTAAGTACCAGTATTATGAAAGGCCTTTGATAAATCAAAAAACAGAAGAACAAGGTACTTTCTATTCATACACACATTGTTTTTGTCTACAATGCCACAGCAGGTTTGCTAACGAGGTTACTTTGATTTGTAGATTTTCTTTCAATATGTAATCAATTGAAATGTCAGCTTGCATGTACAGGTACACTAAATGAACAGGAAATGAATGAGTTTGGAGGAAAAATCCACAAGACTGCAGGGCTTGCAGCTCAAAATGTTTACTGGACAAGAAACGTTTATACAGAACCAAAATCAATAGTGAGAAAAAACTTCCTGATTCCTGACAACATTTAATTAAAGGTTTTACTTGAAAAGTAATCAGGTAATTGCACTAAGACATGTGAGAGAAGATTTATCTCATTTGTCTCTTTGGGTGTTACGTTATACTTCATTACTCACAAGGATTAACTTTTTTTTCAGGCTCAAAGTCAACATTTGAACATAATTTGTTTCTGTTCAAGATATTACTCAGTGAGGTACATTGTTACTCACTTGAAAAACACAAGACCGCCGGACTTGTCTGGTCATAAGTTTACTGGCATGACACTAAAACTACTGGCCTGACACTACAGGCATGCAACTGTAACTTCAAAAAAAAAAAAAAGGAAATTACAAAATTCAATGATTTTGTACAGTATTTTTCAATTTTAAATGGTAAAACTGAGAATAAAAAAAGAGGAAATCAGCTGATCCGAGGGAAAAGTTGCATGCCTGACACTAGAACTATACTTGCCTCAGGCCTGCGGTCCAGAGTAAAAATCAAACCCTGATGAACTTCATAAATTTACTTTTCAGCTTCCTTATTTGGCAGTGTTTCCCCATTCCATTGCTCTCCTTCCCATTTAGGATTTAGGCCTACGTGATTCAGTCAGTCAAAGCACAACGTATTGCACAAGTGTACAACTTAACTGCATGTCAAGTGCATGTGTTCCTCACGGGCTAATGAAAAAAGAACACATGGGATAGGAAGTTTGAGTCCCCTTTGCCATGGCAACTGTGACATATGTGACAAAGGTTAACCCTCTGTTTGTGTTTTTTGGCTGGTGTGTACTCTTCTTCATTCACAAAGGCATTATTCAATCAGGGCTGTACAGCTGTATACATTTTTCTTGCTTTCAGTTGAAACAACAATTCATATTAAATTTGATTAATTTGTAGAAACAGTGTTTTTAAAGTGAGGTTACAAAGTGGCTATTTTTTCTTGTTTTTGAGTATGGTTACATGTACATGTCTTTCTTAATTTAGACTCTTTTTATTATTTAAGAATTTTTATGTTGTAAAGTGCTTGGGGTTGGAGGCAGTCCATAAATCTTACCATTATTAATATTATTAATTGCAAAGTCAGATGTTAAAGGGAGGGTATACCTATGGTAACTACTCCCAAAAAAATTTGACCGTAAAACTTACTTGGTAAAGAGCACTGGAGAGCTATTGATATCATAAAACATTGTAAGAAACTATCCCCTTGACGTAATGTAGTTTTCGAGAAAGGTACTTTTTCACCCACAAATTTGAATCCGAGAAAGACTTCAGGCATGAAGCCTTTCTCAGGCATCTGAAAGCATACAGTTCTATGCAGCAAGGGTGTTTTTCTTTCATTATTTTCTTGCCAACTTTGATGACCAATTGAGTCTGAATTTTCACAGGTTTGTTATTTTATGCATCTGTTGGGATACACTAAGTGAGGATACCGGTATTCCTTAACTTTAATAGTCATCCAGCTTTTCCATTTCCTTTAAGTTTCCATTTTTCTGTATTTGTTGTTCCTCTCTTTTATACATTTATAGAGTTGTTTTTCATTATGTGCTGTGTTTGGGATCATAATTGACAATATCATTTTACACTTAAGTATTTGGTTGCCTATAAGTATTTCAAGAAACTTGTCTCTCCTTGATTTTGTTGCTATAATATACTTTTTAAAACTCCATCAACAAAAATAAGGTAACATTGCCACCAAGTTTGTTGACCTGAGGGTGACCTTAAGGTACAGGTCAGCATCAACCTGTACCAGCAGATCCAAGCCATAAACCTTACTGGACCCCCAGAGAGTAAGAAAGTGACAGCTTTCTATGACCTTTGACATTGGAAGGTCAAATTTTAAAACAGAGAGGTCAAAGGTACAGTGGTTCTCATGCTCTCTGAAGTTATATTTAAACTATGTGAAATGTGAAAAGTTGAGCATGAATAACTATAGGGGTCCTAATGCATGCGGTACATGGTCCTCAAAAAATTGTGTTTTTATTATTACTTATATCAAGTAATAAACAACAAGAGAAACTGACTGGGTAAATTGTAAAATAATTTTGGGTGGAACAAAGAAAAATTGATAAGAGCGGGACTTGAACCTGAGACAACTAAAACAAGAAATCATGTAACAAAAAGCACTATAATTTTCAGATTAAAAAACATACAAAACAGGAAACCAAAAAATGCTGAAATAAAAGCCCATAACGTTTTTGGTGTTACCAGTAGCAAGGCAAACAGATTAGCCATGTACATTTACAATATTGACTTAAAAACACCTTAAGCTTATTATCTCCCTCTCCAAAATATCCCCCCTGATAAGTATAAAGCTGGCTTTGATGAAAACACGCCCCTTGTATCCTCTAGGGTTACATTTGGGATACAACATTTCACAACATTGTCAGCAGCATTTTTAACCTGATTGAACCTAGTGCAAACTGCAAGAGTAGTGACAGATCCCATAAACTATTGTTGGGGAAAAGAAGATACTTCAGCCTGGTATAATCACCACAGGTAAATAAATAAAGACATGATCAAAACTCCGTTTGCTCTTTTCAGTGACTAGCTGGGCCAGTGAGCTTGTCAGTTCACTATAGTCCATCATCTTTTTCACTGGTCCATATTTCATGTAAAATAAGGATGCTTTTCAACACTGAACTCACCAGCTGGAATACTTGGAGTGAATTTTGGCTGGTCCTCTAGTGCTTTATACTGGCATTGGGGTAGCGGACCACTGTTAGATAGCTCAGTTGGTAGAGCACTGGCACGTTAATTCAGAGGTAGCAGGTTCAAGTCCCATTCTAGTAAACTTGTCTTTGTTCAAACCCCAAAGTAGTTGACATTTATTTCCTCTGTACCTTTCACATGATGCAACACTAAATTATTGTGAAGGACTTTACTTTTTGTTGAAAGACAAATTTCACAAACATGTATACCATGTATGTCTGACAAGATGTACACATAATCAGCAAATATGTTACATAAGAAAACATGGGGGGAAATGTACTTCATGATAAATGCACACATGCCACAACGAGTGCATGTAATGGATCCCCAGGGAAACATTTCCTACATTTTTAGTGGAAGAAATAATGTGCCTCAGCTCCCTTTGTCAAAACCATAAATCAAAGCATTGTTTCCACATGGACAAACAGTAACAGAGCCGAGGATAAAAAGCTGCTCTGTATCCTCCATGTGTTTACTACCAGCAATGATGTGTTACCATTACTACATGAAGCCCCCTCGCTCAAAAGTATATTCACCTGTTGGGTTGATCCTATGCCTGAACTAAATCTCTATGGTTAGTATTCTATTATCATTGTGTGTACAAAGGCTATCGAGCGTAATCCCCAAGCTCCAGAAAAGCTGCTTGATATTGCCTGTTTGAGTTGGGCAGTTTAGAAAAAAAATTTGAATATAACTGAGCAGCATGAATTTACTTTGGTTACGGATTGCATGAATGTGTAGCAACTTATCTTATCATTGATTCAAAAATAACAATAATAATGTCGAAGCCACAAAAACAGCTTTGTAGGTTTTCAAGTAAAATCTGAAAGATTTAGACTTGGAAATTGGACAGGGGATATTCCTCTGACCCCAATTAGTATCTTCATGAAATGAGTCGGTCAATAAATATTGTAACATGGAAGACTGGTATTGCCCAATTATGAACTAAAATACGTTGGAGAAGTAACCTTTTGATAATCCAGAATATGTTTTTTAGAAAAGTGTAAGAATCAAACCTTTTGAGAGGAAAGTTAACCACCGAATTGATTTTAAAAACTGTGAAGGAAGAATGACACTTAGCAAGGCCCCCCTTGGGGTGCAAAGACCTAGGTGTATGGGACCATCGGATCTACCTTTGTAGCCAGCCTTGAAAGGCACCAATTCTTCTTTTATGGGTGGTTCTTCTTTTGGTAAGGGATTGATTCTAGACCACTCAGAAGCTGAACAAATCTTTAGTCTGGATACTTGTGCTTCTGTTATTGGGGCTGATACCAAATGAATAGGATCTTGTGTTGAGTACACACAGATTACACAGTGGCCCAAGAAAATCTGAACTGTATTGTCCATATCACTGCTGGGTCATTCTCTATGGGAAAGAGTAATCTTGAGAAGAAGAAAAAATCAAGGATTATCAAGAAGTTTAATCACAAAGGTGGAAAAGCAGAGCTTTCCTTTCTAAGATGGCACTTTTTCCCACCTTTAAAAATGGTGAGATTTAGTTACTGCACTAACAGGGAGGTCATTGCTTAACAATTGCAGACCATTTAGTCAAGAAGAGTTACAGCAATTTCAATTTGTCACTTCCAACTATAAACCACTTAACCACTTTTCATCCAAAAACTTTCAGTTTCAACTGTGATGGTTCCATAAAAGCGAACACTGCATCTGGAAATTCTTCTCTGAAAGATCATCAAGGTACATACTATTACATGTAGGTAGTTACATTATACAATTTTTAAAAAACAGCCATAAATTTATCATCGTTTAATAAATTGCTTGAAAATGCAAAAGTTCTTGCTGATGCCTGCCAGATCACACACGGAAGGGGATGCCATTAGGTAGGCCCATGGGCCATGGAGGAAGAAAGGCCTATGCCCATAACACTGGTTCTGCAGGAAGGATTTATTATGGGTATAATAGGGAACATTATTATCCTACACTGAGCAGTCCCTGACGATTTTACCAATTTGTAACATACTTGGAACAAAAGTTGCCACAAACCGAGAAACATTCACACCATAGCCCTACAGTATTCACTTCCCTTGCACCATGGAGCAATAAACTAGATTATTGCTCCATGCTTGCACAGACCATGGAGGTAGAAATTACACCAAATTCACATTACAGAGTAATATCCAGTACATCTACAAAATACATCAGTTTCCGGAAATATCAGCCACTATGCACGTATACAACAAGTCAACCTGCATACATAACTTGACAATTCAACAAAAAGTCACATAATAAATGCTGGAATATTTCCCTGCCTTGCCTTTAGCTTTAGATTCCAACAAAAGAGTTTAAAACTGTTACTGTACCAATGGAAGCCAACAAAACCCACCCCTAGGAAAGAGAAGAAAATTACCCAACCCAATCAAAGGGCAAGACTTTATGACACAAAGCCCCCTGGAAACTCATTGGTAGTGGTGTTAATAACCAGAGCAGGCCCTGTTGCTGTTTTCCCTCACCATTGATCATAGTTTCATCATAGAGCCTAAAAGCTCTATGGTTTCATGAAGAGAGTGGTAGGAGTCAATGGCCTGCCATGCCTGACTTGCATTCCCCTCGTCTTGGCTTACTGGGTTCGTGACGTGGTTCACGTTCACTTTGCCTCCCTTGCTAATACTGGGAAGCAGATCCCAAGCTGTGGAATCTGGGAGTGCTATTTATTGAACGGTTATACTATAAGCCCTGGGCAAACCACATGGGCTCCATTTGTTAACTGTCCTTCTTTTCTTAAGGCAATATGGCACTGGATGATTGGTCATCATTCTGTGTTATTTCTTTTACGCAAAAACTTTACAAATGTAAGTCAAAGAAGCCTGAACATACACATAGTTTTGAAGGTAAGTTATGCTTATTAAACTTGATTTATCAACAATCCTATATCAGGTTATATCTCACTAGCTTCTTATCCAAAAGTAAATCCTGAAAGTTTTAACATCAAGACTTTCAAGGTTTGATATGTCAAAGCCTTATTTCAGGTAAACTTTATCCCAAACAAATTCGCTTTTTTGTTTTTCCTTTAAAAAAATCAATACTGTACAAATCTAAGGTCAGTATCTAAATGATGTTACTTATTTACATAGTAGGCCTTCCCATCAATTCAGTGGAAAGTGTTCACGATGACAAGGTGTTTAATCTGTGACTCAAATTTCCAGACACCTTGAGGGAATTCAGTCTTGCTTTACTAAGGAAACCCACACTCATTCCTGTCTGTCTCCTTCCCCTTCCTGGAGACCAAGCTTGACTGACAGACGAGTTTGTAAGTGATGCAGCAATAAATAGTTTTTAACCCTTAGAAGGGTGGGTCTGAATCAATGAACACTCCATTGCAAATTTATCACAATCAGTGTAAAACTCCATCCCCAAAATACTTGGCTGACTGTAATTAAATGCAATCCTTATGAATTATCAGAATTTTACAGAAACTTTATCTGTTCGAGTATTTGACACTATTTGACTTTGTAAGTGTTAATAAAACAATAACAAAATGTTGTACATCTTTAAATTTACCAAAAAAAACCAAACACTATTTTCACCAAAACATTAGTCACAACTAATGGGAAACATCTACATTAACTGTGATGGACACGCCTTGTAAAAGGACTAGTTCATTTATTTATGGAGGTCCACCAGATCAGACAGACTGCCATCAGTAGGCCGACAGTCCAATCAAAATAACAGAGTCCTTGACTGTCAGAAAAGTTACATATAATACAATAGAGTACCTGATCATTTGTGATGTGACACAATAGAAATAACAATGGCTGGGAATTGACTCACACAAAAACATTTTCAGCATACTGAGCCAAATTGAGCAATTTTGAAACCACCTCACAAGTTTTCCCACCAAACCTTTCAAAACTGAAATAAGGTGGACATTTATAAACGCCCGGAAAAACTTTGTCCTTTTTTGGTTGTTGTCATTGGACCTCCCCCCACCCTCTGACACTCCATTGTGTAGCGTCACTGGCATGTACCTACCATGCTACGCCTTATTTCCCCCATACAAAGAGGGACAAAGGGTACTAGAAATCATGCTCAAAATCTCCCTTTTTCCAGACCTAATCCCTGATTCCAAGACCTTCATCTTTTTGTTGTACAAACAAGGACTGTGAGAGAATTTGGCATATGGGAGGCAGATCCTAGATTCCAGCAAACCATGGCCAATTAACCGCCCTGGCCTATTCATTCACAGTAAGACATTCCATAATTTCTCGAAAGAGAATGAAAAAACCTGGCGCATTTTATGAGAATGTTTGTTGTCTTTATTTAAATTAATTAGGGTTTCACTGAGACAACGGTATTCTCCCCAACAAAATGTTATGTCTCTTTTGAGGCACGGTACAGATTTAACTGACATGAAGAGGTTACCTTAAAAAGTGGCACTCTCAAAAATGATACTTTCATGCCAAGTGTCCAACAGCAAATACTTTTCAATACTTCAACCAGTTTGTAATCTTAATAATTGATTAATTTTATCATTCATTTAAAAAATAGTTTGTGGTTAACCCCATTGCAACTCCCTAAGTGGATATTACTCAAATCACATTTCCTATTGATTTACAACATGTAATACACAAGAGCTAAAACCTTTAGTGTGTTGTATTGAAAGAATGCTGTGAATGGCTTTCAGGAGCTTGGGTTATCAAAACAATTTATTGACACAAAAATGGCCCAGGATAAAATCCCACCGGCATAAAAGAAAGCAGATATCTGTACACCTGTACTAGGGTCAAAGAAAAGTCATACAGCTAAAAAGCCCACACTTGGCAAATTTGCATCCCGGATTATTAGCTTTTGGTACAAAAGAATACATATCAGTTTTCAAGGGTTGCACTTTACAACTTTGAACAGTATTGAGTTTTCAAGATGTCTATACAAGACCTGACCCTATATTTGACGCCAGCACAAAAAACACAAGTTTTATACTAGTAATAGTAGTAGTATAGTATAGTAGTAGGGTATGTGAAATCTAGCAAATTAAGAACATTTGAGAAACTTGATAACCAACTCATTCAATCATTCCAATTTGCAAACTTAACCAAAAATGAAGCATACTTTTTAGTTATAGTAATTACAAAATTTCAATAAAAATGTAATTTACACATATCCAGAGTAGACTTGTTTCCATTAATCCTCCCAGAATTCTATGTCACCTTGTTCAATCTATCAAGACAAATGTGTAAATTTACACGGCAAGCAGCTACCTTGCCATGGCTGCCAAGTTTCTACGGGTGCAAGGTCCCACAGAAACCTACCTACGAGCAGCATACAGTAACACAAAAAGTTTAATTCATTTTAGTCACTGTAGTGTTATATTATATTATTGGAAAACTTGCTTTGGGTTTGACGATGAAATATTTCTATTACCCTGTGAGCAAATGATATATTTCCCTCTTATTTATCAATATTATACTAATATCAATAACTGTATGCGACATAATTATTCTGACAACATGGTAAATTTCATGGAGCTAAGCTAAAGGCCATAAATATTTTGGTCATAGTAATGCCAAAAGCTTCTTGCTCAGCTTTGTATGTTTACAACCTGATATTGAAAGACTGTTGGGACACAACTCCCCTGACCCAATTTCAATATGGTAGCCCAGAATGGCAAACTAAACCTGGTATATGGTGCATTATCAGTGCCATAAAACACTGTGTGTGATTCTAGTTTCCATTGATAGGCTGATGGGGTTTGAAGCATTGGCCCAAGGCATTTGAACAGCCAACCTGTGGCATGAATCAGGTTCAGTGGGAGGGCAAGCAGCACCGAGGGCAAGGGACACAAAGAAACTTTGGCTGCACATTAAATCATCCAGTTTTGTGGAAGATTTGCATTTTCATACCATAAATCAACAAAATGATATTGTTTTGGGCGTTTAGTATGACTAACTTTGAAACAACAGCGATCCCCAGGTACAAATTTTAAAGAAAGAAAGATACACTGCAGTACATAAATCAACTTCTCCGAGGTGTTCCATACAATAACATGTATCCATCCATTCTTAGACCCTTGTGGAGTTATGGGACGGTCCCAGGTCCAGGTCCACGGTAGTCCCAAGGCTATTTTCCCCCAAATTCTACCACCACGGTGTCACCAAACAATCTGTCACCAAGGTTCCAGCATGGGTTCAACCAAAGGTACTGTCCAGCCTATGGCGAACAGGCCGGCCGGCAGTGCCCTTGCCTTAAGTTATGTAGAGGCTTTCCTCCATCCATGGTAAAACACCAACAGCAAAACAGCGACACACTCAAAAGACTTCCGTTTTTAGAGCAAACCGGGTGCATCTAATATATTTTAGTGTAATCTATTCTTTCTTAGCAGATAAATAGTTGGATGTTACGGTTCACTCAACAGCAAAAATTCCGGAAAAAATGCAGACACGAAAACTGGATTTTTATTTTGTCGTCCAGGAAGAAATTTAACACCCTACTAAATTTGACCAACCAAGAGCAAGCGAAAATATTACGCAGCAGGAGTCACAGTTTGTACTATTGCAAATACTTCACGCATCCTTTAGCAACTACAACAAGCTAAAATTTGGACAAAGTAAACACTGAATTGAAGAATACTCACCAAGAAGCCTCTTGTTACGGTTTTTGTTTACCACTTTATCCCAAGTGTTCGACTTGAATCGCCCGGCAGGGTCCCGTACGCTCAGAGAACGAGACAGGATCTTCGACATGATTTTGCCGGTTTGCCGGGGCGGTGGATGACAGTTATTAACTTCAGCCATACCGGCGTGCAGCTTGCCATTCCTCCACATTTTTACTGCACCTCCTTGCAAATGCACATTAAGTTTTGTGAGCAATGTTCTCCGTATGTAAACCTTGAGAATTCAGCACAAGCAGCTTGGAACTCCGCACAGTTCATTCAATGTTGTGAGAGTTTAGAATACAAATTCCGAGTCGTGTGTAGAGTGTGTGATGTGGACCACCACAAGGTAAACACAACCTACCGCCACCGCTCGCGTAGATTTACGTTGTATACGTTGTTTATGTATGAGAAATATACATGCGGTGCCCACATGGTATGGACCTGATGAAACGCTCAACTTGATTGGCTTGTCTGTGTCGTCCCTTCTTTGTTACGGCACTCTTAATTGGCTTGTAGTTATTCTAGGTGATGTTCATTTTGTTAAAAGGGGAGTCTCTTCTTCAAAGAAATGCGTTAAACTGCTCGATGCTGGGGTTGTGGGGTGGGAAATGGGGTGGTGCTAGTTTGGAGTTTCGAGGGGTTAAATAAATGTTTTAGCTTCGATAGTCTAGACGGGATAGCACAAGTCTCCCCAGAAGAAGTTAGGGGTTATACAAATAGGTTATTACTTTTCAAGGAAGTTCCTCTATGTTATAGCCGATTCCTATCGCAGGTACCATTGAAAAACATTTATTTTAGAAAGTGGAATCCACGCACATTTCAGGGATATATAAGTAGTATCAAGTTATAACAATGTTTCACCGAAGTTTTAGATAAACATTTTGTTGAGACAATAGCATCGCGTTGCGTCGAGGTGTGAAGGGCGGTTGCTTCGTGGCTAGGCCTATTGTTGTTTTGGTTTTTATTGATTTGACTTTTTCTTTTGTTTCAGTTATAACAAGTCTTGGTTTCATTTGGTTTTTGCGAACGTCTTTTGAATAATTTTCAATTTCCGACATCGCGATAACTGCGTGGGGATAAATCGTTTTTATCCACCTGCCACTCACCACTGATAACCAATGACGTAAATATAAACACAAGATAAATCCCTGGTAGCTCTTTATCTTGACTTCAGTTTAATGCAAGGTTGACTGGTGCACTTCGCAATCTCGTCGAAGACTCGTTCGTTCAGCCAGTTAATGGGACTATTCGTTTAGTACATCATTGATGCAATGTTTCTTCACCTAATCCGCGAATCAGTGTTCTTTATTGAAACCCCGCAGTCATCGTGATCGATTAGAAATATACCTCAACATTTGATTGTGCCGTTTTGCTCGATAATCTGATGTTGGAATTATTACAGTAGCTGATCAACCTTGGAACATTTGTTTTCTCAATATTGACAATATCACTCAGGGCAGGGTAATTTTCTCAAGATGTTAGTACTGTCATTCATTTCAGAAGACAATTCACTAGTTAGTCTCTCTTTTAAAGATGTCAGGTCCAATTTTTTTGCCGATTTGACCCAAATTTAATTCTTGCAAAGCTATTTTTGTAGATTGGAGAAAGTTATACGATTTTAATTAAAGTATTTCACGAACAAAATCCACCACTGACAATTGGTATAGTTAATTAAAAACTATACACATGAAGTATCATCAGTGTCCACACATTATCTCACGTCCATCAGCCAATACAAAAATGTTTGCATGTCACATGTATTTTGTACATTGTCCGTGGCACATGCGACAGTTTCTGTGTGTTTTGCGTTTTGAAACAGCGTCATCTGTCAACATTCGTTCAGAGAAAAGAATATTCACACAAATTTATTTAGGCAAAAATCGGGCCATGCAACTTTATGTTGTTTTTATTTACGATTTTTTCCAAAGCTCTGACCCTTCTAAAATTATGGAAACAGAAGAACAAACTCTGCAATGGTGTATGCTGGAATCTCGGAATGCTCAGACTTAAACCTCCCATTGAGCCGAATATAATGACAAACAACGGTGGCAGCCCGCCCATTTTGTCTTTGCCACATTTCTTACCAATGAAAAGATTCAACTTCTTGAGTTATGCTGAAATAACTTCATAGGTTATTAATTCTTCAGGGCATTGAAGCTACTTCTCCAGAGGGCAATTTTAATTTCGCTTCAAGCGTGGATTGACGGGGGACTGAAGCAAATTAAAGAGCAGTGGACTCTAAACGATAAGAGGGCACTCGATACAGTCAAGTTGGGCCACGGATACTAAACGGTGTCAACTACAATGAGTCATCAGCATCGCTGATGCAGAATCTCAAATCCTTCCTTTAAGTAACACGCATTTCATTAAGACGAATGTTCCACATAATACTTCTTCTTTTTTTATCTGGATAAATGTGAGCTGAAATAATATGAAATAACAGTCCATGGTTAACACCTTAGGCCTACACCACGTGATCAGTGTACCTTTGTTGCAGCGATCGCGGATTTATTATTATTTTTTATATGTTATAAAAATGAAAGCGAGACCAATGGATGACAAAACTATTTGTGTATAGCAGAAGTGTGTTTCTTTGCAATCCATTCCTAAGTTGAATGGAGTAGTTTTTATTTACCGAAGTATTCAAGAGTTAATTAGAATGTTTGAGTTTTTTCCCCATTATTTTTTTATGATGATAACTTAAGAGGTAGGCCTACCGGTAACTGTTTACTGCATACTCAATGCATAGAATATAGGCCTATAGGTACATAATCCATTGCAATTATACCCTCTGAAATAAAAAAATGTATACAAGTATAGATCGTTTCAGCTCATATCAATAGCACCAAAATAAAGGTTTTTAAACGATTTCAGAAAAAAAGAAAGACTTCTTAAGGCACAAAAATCTTTACAATCATGAGAACACTTTCGCAGGCTTTTTATAGCTCGAGGTTCCATTCAATTTTCCATTTGGTACTGTTCACCGATTCATAACTTAGTTCCAAGTGGTTTAAGCAGTATTCAGTCAATAATTACTAATTTGCGAGCAACAAAGCCAGAGCAAAAAAGCCACTTACTAACCTTGACCTTGAGAAATACAGAACACCATTTTCACAACAGTTAAATTGTCCACTCGTTACTTTTAACTCACCAAGAACTTTTAACCTAATTTTTCAGGACTTTTTTCCTTCTTGTGATGCAAAAAAAAACCAAACCAAAAAAACCCCCCCAAAAAACAAGAGGTGTTCGTGCACGTATTGCACGAAAACCTTTTAAAAAATGTGTTTGTTGCATGTCATGTTCCACCATCATCCAATTATAATAATTCTAGGCCTATCATTCAAAAACGGGGATAACAGTGAAGTATAATATTCACAGAGGCGGGTAAATGAACCATTTTTCTTTCAGTTGTTTAAATGCTTCCACTCATGTCGGATTTAAACGGATGTACGGTACACCATTATCAAGCTGACACCAAATCGCATATTTTGCTTGTATTTTTAGTTTGAGAATTATACAAGCGGCAATTAAAACCTTTGTATATCAAAATTTATATCTGCACTAGGTTGTAAAAAAAGAAGCAATAGCAGTCAAGCTGTTCTGTTGATTGAGGTCTGTTTCCGAAATCCTGTCCCCTTTTAGTCATCAAAAGCTCACGAGTATAAGCCAAGTAACAATTAACATCAATGACAAAGCATATTTTCTCAGATGAGTGCCAGAATCTGACCAAAAAAAACATCCAGCTCGTGACACAGTCACAGTGTGGTGAACAAGCTCAGGAACTTACCAATCCTGTCACACATGAAGCAACTCACTGTCTGCTTCGGGGAAACTAAAGGCAGACTGACCGGTCAAATAATATTAACAGATTACTGAAGCTTGAAATATCTCACAACAATTGACTGTACTATGGATTCCTTTTTTAAAAGAAATTCAAATTTAACTAAAAATTGGGATAAAGAAGAAAATCTTTACGGGCCACTGTTTGTTATTGTGTATTGATTATAAAAGCTAAATATCAATACTCACTGTGTGAGGAATGCACAGAAGACACACTAAGTAAACACACAATGATATATCTCTTAAAGTCTAATTAAATTTCTCTCCAACGCCCCACCCCAAGATAATTGTTTGGCTCCTAATGTAACAGGGTCACGGGAAGGTCCCTAATACCCATACCCAAATAACCATACAGATACATTTCCTTGGGTTTGGGTTTTTGGGTGTTAAATATTTCTTCTTGACCCAAATAACGATCAGTATGACATTACATGTGTATCCAATTCACTGTAGCTTTCACGTTGTTCCAAATGATTACAAGCACAGATGACTTTCCCACCGTAAATTTTCCAGGAAACGAGACTGTCAAAAGAGAATTACCAAAATACGGAGTCATCTTTGGCATTTTCCCACCTACCCTAACACAACTGTATATGAAAGCTCTTATCCAGTAAAGCATACCGCTTTTCAAATAACTTCAACTTGCCCATAAACTTCCCAATTATAAAATTGTTTAGGTCCAGCGGTCTCCCCAGTGAGCACTCAATACAAGGCCCCTCCAAATTCCAACCCATCAGTTTGGACATACTTTATGACAGACAACTCTCAGTCTCACATGATTAATTCTATGGCGTTGCAGCTGATCATATAGCTCGTACACAGAACACCAGATGGTGCAAGCTGCAATAACCCGACCCCGGGAATCTAAACTTGCAATCAAAGTCGAAAAGTTGTGACGCAGTAAGTGTCCTCCACGCTCTGGAAATAATTATCTTAATTAAATATGGGAAGCCGTAGCCTTATCCCCCTTTATCAAGCAGTAATTTTTTCTTTTCTGAGAACAACTCACCGATGACCTTCTGCTCAATCTTTGAAGTTCATTACCACAGGATTGTTGATGTCAGTACAGTAGGTATGGCAATCTTCCAAAGGACGCTCAGTGTTGCCCTGAACTTTCGGGGCACCAGTAAGTGTATCGATAAATAGTGCAAAAGTCTGCACTGTTGTGACTTTGTAATCCAAGTCGTGACAAAAAAACAGGGATGCTAGTTTTCACCAAAAAAAATCATCTTCAACGCACTTACCATTGACAGTGTTCTCTCCTTGGCATGAGGTAGGCCTATTTTCCCCCACATTTAATGATCAGGGCTATCCTTTCACAACTGTTCCTTTTATTTCCTTCAAACATTTCATCTGATGTGAAGAGTTAAATCTTAAGATTCTCACATCACCGACTGTAGGGGGGGCTTTATAGAGCGTGGGGGTGAGTGAGACAACGAATATTAGGTTTCTGAAAGGTTTGGAATGGCTAGGAAGTAAATGGGGATTACCTGTGACAGTTTGGGCCTGTAAGATCACTCATTAACTCTCAGTGCTAGTGAAGATTTAATCTGACATTCAGCATTGGCGATGTTTGTGGGAAGGAGGGCGAGAGAAACCATGGGGTGAGAGTGACGCATTGAGGATGTCTTTGGGATGCTGGCTGGCAAACGCCGAACAAAATAATTAAGTATTTTCAAGAGCTCAACAGCGTTCTCCCCAATGCCAGTTAAAACACCCATGGACCAGTTCAAATTCTCTCTAAGTGGTACGACTGGATAGCTCAGTGTTAAAACGCATCCCTGTAAAATATGAATTATGGACAAGTGCAGAAGCTGACGGACCAGTGAAATAAAAAGCTATCTGGTCCTGCTGGCTAGTCACTAAAAACAAGTTAAGGGCAAGCCCTGTACTGATACTAAATCTTGGCATCTTATATAACACTTATGACAAGATACCTACCAGCTTTTTCCCTGGAACTTTTCAAACGACTTTGGAGATACTGAAATAAAAGAAAAGATAAATACACAAAAAATGGGTTAAATATAGCGTAGGTACAAAAACGTTGCTGTTTAAATTATCTTAAAGAAAAGTTAAGAAAACAACCATGACCTTAAATGTGTTTAAAATTTGAATGATTTTGTTTTTAATCACTAAATGGACACAAAACTACTTGAGAGTACCTGTAAAACTAAAGTAAAGTCTGTCCGAGCCAATATGGCTCATAGGGCGATGTTTATTTCCGGTTTCATTGTGTTAAACAACTGAGAATATTTGTATTCCCCCTGGACAGGGTGCCAGTCCATCGCAAGTTACTCCCCAGCTCTTGCCGGTACCCATTTGTACTCCTGGGTGGAGAGAAGCAGTTATGATAAAGTGCCTCGCTCAAGGACACAAGTGTCACAACTGACCAGGCCAGGATTTGAACACACAGTCTGTAAAATTTATAAATTACAGAACTTGAGTCTACCACCCTAGACCGCTTGGCCACAACACCACCTAGAGAGAGTTCCTAATCTGACTAGTTTGATTGAAAACCTTCTCGAATGTCCAACAGTAAACAACCACAAGTTGTTTCCCTTTTATACAAATTTCATACATATACTCTCTACAGATTTTGTTTTACCAAATAAAGAACTGCTTCAGCAAACCAAACTGAGAAGTATCCATGAACGATTTGATCAATGATTTTATGCTTACTGGCAATTGTTATCTAACAGAATCGCGATGGCATTAAGAGTCAAATGTCAAGACATCCAGTAAAATGTCAAGGCGTGGCTGCCTTCCTGGCTAGACTTGCTATGAATATGCACAGATGACCTAGAAGAAATCCACACTAGGGGAAATGAAAATGCCAGGAGGGGGTGTGGCTACGTCCCCCTTTCAGACTTAGTCTGCAATAAGGCCAATGGCACGTGATGCAATTTACAGGCAACTTCACATTTCAGTTTTTCTCATTATGTTCCTTAAGATAGTGCGTTACAGCTAGAAGAATGTCATTTGTGCTGCCGAAGTGTTCTTCATACATACATAGCAGTTGGTTCCCTCCAAGTTGCCTAAAACAATTGCCCTGTGTGTCATGACCTTAACATCGAATCATTCTTAAGAAGACTTGGGTTTTCTTGTGAAATTTAAAAACTACTAACTGCAACGGGAGACTTTTGGGGACTCTAGGTGGCGGCAGACCTACCATACCAGGTAAATCCATTGTTCTTGGAAGTGTGAACATGCTCAGACAATGGAAGTTTATGTGGTAAATTTGCTGCCACTTAGTGTTCAAAAGTCTCCCATTTACAGACCACAAATTGAATCTGTTTACGAAGCTATGAATTTTATTTATAAATTGGCACAAGCAAGACAAACTTTCCATTAAAGCAGTGTACATAGCATAGAGCTATGCTGATTCCAAGCTTCGCCTGGTAACTGCCTGATAATGTACCAAATGCATTGCGGCACCAAACTGGTACCACAACATTATTGTGTTTAGGGATGAGTAGGGCATATGCCTTGGGCAGATACAGGGTTATACTAGAATGAGGTTGAACTTTGGCAGACTCAACCTTTCAAAATACACACCCTTAAAAGCATTAAAACAAAAATTCAGGGACAAAATCAACTCGGTAACAACTGTTGTGTACAGGTGGACAGCGTCTGATCATGATGACACATGACTCACACGTGCATACGCCAAAAGAAAAGTAGGTCAACATGATCTGGCTCTAATTGGAAATTTCCACCCCTTGGTCCCCAAAACGCCGTCTGACTTTCTTGGAACCCAGCCCTGTATTGAAACCTTCAAGCTAAGCTCCAGACAGTTAAAGTAAACTGTGATGTGTCTTTTAGAGAATGAAACCACTCTTATTTTTATTGAGTGCTGCCATTTTGACAAGTTGTTTTTATCTACCCTCCATGACATGGGTCGTTTATGCATTACAAAGGAGTACATTGATGTGAACACATCCATTGGCATTTGAAATTCAAACAACTTCAAGGCTCCTGCACTGGATGTAATTTTATGTTGATCAGAAACACACTAAAACAAAATAGTCACCCTTGAAAATTGTAATACATTCTTGTGTAATAAAAAATAAACACAACAATTTGCACTTCACTACTTTTCTACTAAAGCTCCTCCTGACCAGAATCATTTCTATGGTTGCAACATGAGGGCGCTATACAACATTGCTGAACACTTTCTTGCCAGCTCCTCAATCGTATGCCATAATTATGCACTTGACCACACAGACAAAAATGAGAGGCAGGTGGAGAACCGTTGTTTGTGTTGAGAGCTTAGAAGATCTAAACAGAAAGGGACAACACATATTGCTGAACCACATTATCCTTGTCAATCTGAGCAATTAGTGTGTGTGGTCATCCCCCACAATGTCCTCAGGGTGGGGGCTTCAGAAAAATCCTGGGAATGTGTTTTTTTGTACCTGGAAATTTAGGGGGGAAAAATAAAGCTTAGAAAAATGAATTCCAGAAATGTCATGACCCTATTCAAAAGGAGTCTACACAATATGCAGCCAAAATTTGGCTGTAAAATGGGGAGTGTTGGGGGGTATTTGGCTTAACAATGTTTACACCAACAACCACTTTGAGCAAACAAAACTGGACAAATAAATTTGACTTTAGGCCCTGTCAACTTGTTGAAAAATTTGGAGAAATTCTTTGTGAAGGACTGTCTGTCAGCACGGTGTTTTGTTTAAGATGACCAAGGCATGCAGTTATCAACACTGTGGTCTTCCAGTAGACCCAGATGCCAACAAGATGTCAATCTCAAACACGGTGGACAGTGAAGAGGCCCAGTCACAATCAAACATTCCCAAAGAATGACTAATCAAAACATTGAGTGATAAACAGTCTATGAACCAAACCAGACTTCCTTCAAGAAAGCTTGCCATTAAACATAGTGCAATACTAAGAGTGAAAAGACGCCACTGCTATGTCACCCATCAGGTATCTCCCCGTTGGACCATATTATTCCCGCCAAATTTGTGCCAGGGAGCCTTGACAAGTCACTATTAATTTTGAGCCTGGAACTGGGAAGTGGCACATTAGATCTAGGTCTAGGCTCTGAATGATTCATTCAAATGAAATCATGAACGACACTTCACAAGAAATTGCCCGTTTTCTTCACAATACAGTATCCATTACTTTCACTAGCTGTCATTCAATGTCAAATCAATCTTATCGATGTTTACATTGCAATTAAATCGGTGGGGCAGTAGATATAGTAGCCATTAGTAAAGCCATACCAAGCATTGATGGGGGAACATGGAGAAGTTATAACCTGGATCATTTCTTGGAAAGTCCAAGGCCGGTCTCAGCCAGCCCTGGGGACTTGAAAAACCACTCAGAGAAATAATTTAATTTCCATCGAGTGGGTTTGATGAATTCAGCTATTTTTTTTAACACCAAACCTATAATATAATAATAGCTGTGAACTTCTTTGTAGAGGCAATTCTTAATTTCTACAGAACATTTATTTACAAAGCAGTCAATAAATAATTGGCAAAATTGTGAAATGTAAACAAACAAACACAGTTTGAAAACAAACAAATGTGTTGGCTATCAAGTATATTAACCAAATAATACCATCCTAAAGTGTTGCTTCTGAAAACATTTTATGTCTAGCTTAACAAACCTTTTTATTTTGCAATTATCCTCAACCAATTTTCACAAATAACTGTAAGACGCCCTATTCTCACACCTTGGTTCAAGGTCCAAGCTATTACCATCTTGCAAGTTATAAAAATTAGTTTCACATCTAGAGAGCACCTTTCACTAGTCTATCTTTTCATACACTTGTTTACGTGTTGTACATGCACCATAAGTGGCTTATGGGTCTCCCTGGATCTATGTCTGAAATCATACAAGGTATAAATCTGTCAAAACGGCTTTTACAGAACACGTTTTTGCCTTGCATAGCAGTATGGTGTTACTTTTGAAGGCAATACAATTGTATGGTATGGCCACTGGGCTTGTTTGATAGGCTGTCTAAATATAGAATGCCTGATTGGGGTCATGACTCCCAAGTGACCCCATTTTCTCTAAAAGACCACCATCACTCAATATCACCAAAACGTGCTTGCGGAAATGGCATCTGCCACTACACATGTCATTGTTTTGACCCAAAATATTCCTATTCTGCATTTTTTTTTCAATTAGAAAATGAATGAGAAATTCGCAACAAGTAAACAACAGTTTGGCGAAAAAGATGTATGTGTATTTCAATTACCTTTTGACTGTTTTTTAATCAAAACTGACAAATGAAAATAGACAGAACCTACATGTTTTTTGTTGGAGAGGCTGTGGTATCACTTTTATTCAGCAATACTCAACAGAGGGCGCTATACCCTTATAACAGTTGGATTTACACACAGGTCTTATTGGTTTGCTTCTGTGCATACATGCATGTACACATGCACATGACAGAACCCCCGTCGCTATGGGGATGAAATAAAATGATAAAAAACAGACATTCTCCAGACTAGAGAAATGTTTTGAAAGAGAGGCATAGAGGGACAGATAAAAGGTA
>CM021530.1:17218496-17235533 GCA_010994315.2 Pisaster ochraceus
TAATATATTTGGAACACGCCGTTGGATCCGATGGCCTATACCAAGACTTTGAAACAAGCACAACTTGAAATGCTAAGTGTACTATCATCTGCCCCGAATTCACCTCACAAAGGTCCCTTTACACTACAAAAACAATCCCGACTTCACTTCATACATCATCCTGGGAACAACAGATCTAGATCACTCCCACCTGAAGGAAGTGAAATAGGATTTGGATAGACTGACACTCCATGACAGGAAAAACAAAAAAATTGGCTTCTCCTTTGGGATTGCTTCTTAAGACAACCTAAAGGCGACGTGGAATTCTCCACAGTTAGTCAATGTTGTGCGGTTCTCCAGGCAAGAATTACTGGCCCAGATTGGAAGCATATTAAAAAGCAACGTCGTCCATCACTCAGACATTAGTATACAGTGATCGAGTTGATAGATCTGCTTTCAGTTTTAGAGGGGCTTTGTTTTAGTTTCGACTACAAAAGGTTGTTATTATTAGGTCGATGAGTTTGTTCTAAGATGGATGATGAATCAATGGAGAAAGGTTGGGATACAAACTGCATATATAGTCAAAGGGTTTTAAAACTGTTCTGATTAGAATGTACGTACATAGACTAAAGCCACTTGCTCATTGTTTTAGCTTTGCCACAAACCGATCTTTCCATCAATATTAACGAACTCTCTTTTGGAAGACAATTTGTGTTTATTTCACACTTCAAAGTAAAGTCTAGGAAAAAATTCTCATTTCCTCTCACTGAACCCAGCCCTATCCCCACAGCTCAAAGTTGTTGTAATCCCACCGTTAGGACAAAATAAATGCGTGTTACCCAGTATGCTGCAAAGTATGAATAAATTGTCTCACAAGTTGGAAACAGGAGACTAGAAGATTGACCAGGTTCTTAGAGAGAAGATAGGAATTACAGCGAGATCCGGAACTGCATATTAGGGAGCTTAGTCAGTATCAAATTCTTATTCATTTTGCATTGTCTTCTTTCTTTACTTGAAAAAAAAAGCGGTCATATTTACAAAGTTCAAAGCAAATCATATTCAAGTTAATCAGAAAAAGGAATCCATTGACCAACCCCAGTGAGCTTGTGGCAGGAGTTTGTTATCCTGGTGAGAATTTCAAACTGATTCTTATGCCAAGGACTTTCCACGAAGTTCAACTTCTTCTCTGAAACCCAGATTTTACAAATTTTAATAAACATCAATGTCTGGAGAACCAATTAATCAATAAAATTATGGAATCCTCTGAAACTGTGCCAAGCTTAAGGCAGATGGAATATATCTCAGTTAAAAAAGTACAAAGAAAAAACTTTATCAGACAAGACTTGCTCCCCCATCCACAAGAAATGTAATGATCTGATGCCTTAATGATAAAAATGTCTGTTTAAGTTTGGGTTGCTTCTGTTTACAGAAGTGTACCTTTGATGTTTGGAACTTTTCGACTGTTTTAATAAAGGAATAAAAGAGTAGGCGATGAGGTCCAAAATGACCGCTTAAAATTGGCAGGATTGTGGCCGTGCAAAAAAGGACCGAGCCCAAGGTCCTTTATCGCACATCCACGACCCTGCCGGTTTTAAATGGCTGTTTAAGACTAGTCACAACTCTTTTAAGCCGACCCATAAATGCCCTTTTTGTTAAAAAGCGTAATAAAGTTGGAAAATCTGTTTAAAAAGTCATGTTAATTGTCAATTAATTGGGCTCCATTTCGAGAAGGGTCAAAATTGCATTGACGCTCAAAAGTTGTGTGTATGTACGCACGCGTGCTAACAGTTTTTACATTGACTATGGTATGTATTGATTGCGCTACGCTTAAATTAAAGCCACGCGTAAGCTTGCGTGCCACGCCTATGTTTAAACACTTCTCACTGTGTTTATATCGCACGTTTAAACATGGCCACGTGATGCCCTCTCGACCAATCAGAGTGGATAAACTGTCCCGGGTATTTATGAATCCTCAATAAATGTAGATATCTACAATAAAACTAGCCTGTGAAAATTTCAATTAAAAAGGTGGTAGCTTTTTGAGGTATCGCCGAAAATCTGGAGCTGTTATGTCAACACAAGTTAAATAATCCGTAGTTGGAATAAACAATCTGAGAAACGCTTCTCAGATTGAAATGTTTCTGGATTCCTCTGTCTCGAAAACCACATCCGTCTCTGAAGGGGATTGTTTCTCAAAATGATATACATTACCAACAGCTGCAATGCTTCGTACCAAGTAAGTCTTTATGGTCAATAATTTTTGGAGTCATTAACAAATGTATACCCTTCTTTTAAACAAGTGGTTGGTGTTTAAATTCTTATGCTCATGAATCAACGATGAAACCAACCAGCAGGTTGTGAAGCACGTCAAATGACTGTGTCATTTCAACAAGACTCCTACTTTAATTAGGGAGCATTTGTTCCTCCATCAGTCCCTCTTCAAGAGACTTTTGATCCCTCACCCCAAGTTTCAAAACCATTGACTTTTGACCAAACCGAACAGAGTAAACCAAATTCCTGACCTACATGTACAAGCATTACTCAAGTACAACTAAAAGATGTTCTGCATATTTTGCAACTTTCCCTGCAGGACTTTTTTTTCTCTCCACTGAAAAGCAAACATTTCTAGACTGAATTTGAAATCGTGCTCCTATTTCATGCGCTCCAACAGGGACAAGAATTCTTGAGTGTTACTCCTAGAAATGTTAACATTTCAAGTTCACACACTTGGAACACTTGCAAGACCAAGCATATACAATCTCGATAGTTTTATTACACTCACTTCCGATAGCAAAGTTGAGATGTTCCACATTATGTTTGCATAATGTGTTAGTATTTCCCTTTTAATACTGGAAAAAGATTTGACAAATAACTGAGAATGAACATTTATGTATTGAGCTCAATGTCTACAAGGATTTTTAAAATGCTCAAAATTTTAAGGCAAGATCAGAAAATTTAGTTTTAATGTGTTACCATAAATGACCTTTTTTTCTTTGTACCCCTATGGCACAGATAGCAAATTTGTTTTCTAATATAATTTGTTTTTATGAAAACTAATTATGAGCTTACCTTGAATGCTTTTGGCTTGGCTCCTTTACCGAAACCCTTGCTCCGTTCTGAGTCAGGCGAGCTGAGTGGAGATGATCTAGGACTCCTCCCTTCTGTCGGGGAATTCTCCCCCGAGCGAGTCACCCGTATTTTGGGGACATGTCCCGACCAGGCTGAAGCAGGAGAAGATGCAGCCCGGGGTCTCATATCAGGCGACAGATCACCCAGCCCATCCATGGACACACCTAGGTGACTGCTGCGTGGGGTGACAAGGGCCAGAACCCGACGAAAGAGTGGACGGGGAGATGGTGAAGTCTGCCGATCAAATGTATCATTGTGCTCAGCCATTGTGTCCTTCGAAGATGACAGGCATCGACGTCGCCTCCTGGAGGAAGAGAAGAGAAAGACAGGCCTTTGCTTGATGAAACTCATTGGGGAATCGAAGAAGTTCAGTCAATACACAGTACGGAAAGATAAGGCCAGAGCGGAAGAGAGGAAACTCAATATAACGTTCTTACTCCTGGATGTACAATGAGAGAAAAAGGCACCGTACACCATGAACACTAAGCTAGCATTGGAGTGATATTATCATACGACTACACCCATGCGCCAGTCTGTCATGCATTCATCCATGTGGAAAGCTCATCAGTGTGGGGAGAGAGAGTCAAGTTGTGCTGAGGGGGAGTGTGACCCAAAACAACTCTGCAGTCACCAGCTTATCGCACGTACCCCTGCTGTTATATATTCTACAATACTTTGATTTTGTAACCACTGCCCATAATGAGATAAAAACATTACAATATCAAAAAACTGTGAACTGAATGACAAACAATTGAAGTGTTGTTTACTTAGAGCTGTTATTTGATAACACAACCTGAAGTACAACGTCACAAGATTTTTGATCGATTAACATAAGACGAGAACCAACGGAACAAATCTTTGAAAATGAATGTTTAGCTTTTCATTCAGATTGATCCTTAGGAAATTTACATAAACACCAGTATTACTAGTCCTAACAGAGAGATCAACATTGAAATGTAAGGGAACTTTGGGCTTCGTTCTGTCAAATTCTGAAGGACCAATTAATTCATTATGTTAAGAGGCTAATTCAAGAAGTTCTGCTACAACATTTCCCCCTCAATATTATTCACTGCTAAATGCCTTGACGAGCTTTTCACATGTAGCAACAATGTTGAATAAAACAAAATTTATTACACAATTAAAAAAAGTCATTTTGATGTATAACCAAGCAAAACAATTTTAAAATGGTAAATTGAACATGAGTCACTTCTTAATAAAAAATATATATGTCGTCGCGGTATTCACAAACTGACGAATGTGTCAAAAATTACAAAATGTTGTAAATAAATTTGTGTACAAATACTTGACATACTCATTGCTATTAACATTTTTTAGCAAGCTTCAGGACCTATAATGGTTGTGTAATTACACTAATTAGCATAACCAACAAATTACGAGATTTGCCATTTTGTGTTTTTACGAAGTGGCGAATTAAGATTCGCCACTTTATCCATTGAGATACATAACGCTGGCACGGTGCCAAACATGCATGCTATGACTTCTGTGTTTTCACGAGCAGCGAATCTGTTGACCTATTTAAGTTTAGCACTTTCACAAACCGGCGAATCTCAATATGCACTCGTTTGTACACAGCGCTCTACGCACAAATTTCTTTTGTTGATTTTCAAAAAGTGGCGAATGTATTTAGGAATGAATATTTCATCTAAAATTGTTGCAAGATTGAAAAACATATTGACAGTTCTGTAGGCCTACATCTAATGAAGGCAGCCAAGAAGGCAGCCTTATTTTGGTAGTAAAATTTAAGAGAAAAACAATTAAGCAGTCTCCAAAACAGCAGTTTGAAAAATAGTTTAACTCCACGATTTTCTCCAAACACAGAACTTTGGCTGCAGTGCAGATTCGCCACTTCGTGAAAGCGGTGATGACGCAATTGCTGTTATTTTTTTATTCCAAAAGGCAACAAGTAAATATAAACCCATTCGCTATTCAAAGCAACAAAGCTATTGTGAAGCCGTAAATAGACGTCTGCTTATACAAACTGATGAAGTGGACAGAGTGGACGTAAAACAAAAAACTAAACAAAATGAGGAGGATACAATGGCTGCATCTTAAGCCTCCCTTATCCAGAATCAGTTAACCGACAACAACAAAACAACAGCAACATCATCATCAACAACAACAGCAGTGTAAACATCGGTTCAGCAGTGGTGAGCCAGCACAAATGGGAGATCTAGTGACAAGACCTTTTCGAGTCCTATCTCAAACAGGTCATAAAAATAGACCAAGATTTTTTCACCTGTTTTCCCCCACAAGAGGGACGCTAGGCTCAATATAGACATCTGTAGGATTCATCAAAACAAGGCATTGAATATATGTATAAATCCTGTCACCGGGCAAAGCAGGGCAATGCACATTTACACGGCATAATAAAATGTCCTTTGATACTTGTGTTTACTATTTTACAACTCTTCTTTGTCACCATTGAACAGATGGCACTCTAAAATTATTCTCCCCGTGATTATAATTACATCGCTATGTTATTGGAAAGCTTGCATTTTTGTAATGGCTTATAATGACTAAAGATGCAATATTGTTGATTCGCTGTGCAGAATGTAAACAGTTGGCAATTATGTTAACATTTCCTGAAGCCCAGATATTGTCTAAGTTGTCACTTCAACTTTGAGTAGGTATTTTTATCAGATGTTTACTGTACGTTTTGAATAATCTCTTATTTATCAAAACAATGTATAATTGATCAATATTTAGTTCTTATTCTGATCCTTCCTCCATGCTCTTTGAAAACGAAAAAGTTACAGGCACAAATTTAAAAAGATATATTCTACAAAGGACTATTTCTGGCATCACTAACATCAAAACAATAGTTTCCAAAAAGGAAAAACAAGTATGCATTAAAGACCAGCTTGAACGAAAAAGGGCAACAGGTGATCTTGGTTGAAATTCATTCAAAATGATTTAAATCTAAAATGAAATTGAGTTCACATGAGATTAAACCGATCTTAGTTGAAAGAAAACCAACAAATTTGTAATACCCTTCTCCGATGCTTTTCAGAAAGATGCACAAAAGCCCCATTACATCATGTTACGTAATTTGTGGGAGCTCCGTTTTGTATCCAGCCGCTTTGTTGCAACATGGAGATATAACAACACAACATCCCACAAATGACGTCAAAGTGTTGTCATTTTGACACACGCCATCAACGACAGAAGTGTAGCTAGTTTTTCAAAACCTTGAGGTTGGGGCCTACTTTTTTGATCGATAATTATTACAATAAACTCAGAAGCGTACAAATATCAAAATTACTATTAGGCCCTAAATGATACACAAACACATTATAAACAAGTTTAACAGCATTCACGTTGACAATTTTTCTGCCAAGTAGCCGTTTCAAAACAAAAACCACTGTTTTAAAGATAAAAGTAGAACATCCAGCTTTGAGTTTTAAATGGCGTTTACTTTGGCCTATTTCCCTAGCCTAGATAAATCATGCATACCCTCTTCAGAAAAAACTTGAATCTTAAGTACAGAAAGTACAGTGCTGCGAGAGTCCCATGCTAACAGAGCCTCCTACTTCAACCCTTCGCTCTACCTGGTATAAAAACCTAAAACCAAAACCAATATAGCATATGTATTACACAAAAATGTTGTAACCCTAATATTATGCCCTTCTTGAATATCCAAACACAACCCTTGGGAAATTTTTTTACCCGCCTACGACGACAAGAAAGTGAAATAAAAAAGCGTTTTTACGGCTACATGAACCCAGGTCTTGTTCTTTCATTTTTGTGTGATGTGAGTGTGTGCTGCAATTACCCTCAGGCAAGTTATAGCCACAGTATCCCTTGAGGAACATGGAAAACCCTGATGACAAAATTGCTACTGCTACAAATTCTATATTTTCAGTTTGCGTCAAGATTATCAAAAACTTAGAAACCAAAGGAAAAAAAATGTGAAAAAAACAAATTTGTCAAACGCAAACTCTGCTGTGAGTAATCCGCTTTTTCCAGAGTGAGGTTGTTTTTGTACTTTTTTCTTTTTCTTATATGCATGCACTGCCAGTTTATTTACCTCAGGAAAAACAAAAAAAATTGTCACAGCAGTTTTTTATATATTTTATCTTACTAAAGACAAGACGGAGCATGCCGGAGGGGACATTCTGCTTTTACGTCATCATTTCTGAAGTTGCAAGGAATTTACATGAACATGTTATTCAGCTTTCCATTGTGAATTAATCAGGGAAGGCCTTCGCTTGTCCGCAATGTTCAAAATAGACTATCAACGTCAGAAATTCATAAATGTCATTTCCGATGTTTGAGCAACCTTCATTTGTTTTGTTTGATATGTAGAGGGAATCAAGCAAAGTATAATTTTTGATCAGGAAAGCAACCCCCAAGAGAACGGTCGTTATGTCTACATAACAACAACCATTCATCAAGAAAAAACATAACAATAACACACCCAAACGCTATTGTCATGATCAATCTCCTCATACAATACTGATGTACGGTGTGCATGAACATTTGTCATCATGATTGACACAAATTCTGTGTGTGTTTTTTTCCTCTGTGGGAAATCTAGAGCTTAAAACCTTACGTATGAATGTTGATATCTAGAAATGTCCAAATACCACTTCTCTTTTGACATGCAACCAAGTTTTCAAATGTTGCTCATTTTCCACAGAAGAAAAACATTATGTGTAATTATAAGTAAAATTTTGGTGTGGGAAACAAGAAGATTGATCATGACAATAGCAGTAGGGTGTGTTGTATTGTTGTTTTTGGAAAAGTAATTTCATGTACACAGTCGCGTAACCATAGCGTAACCAAACATTTTCCTTTCAGGGGGGTCAAGTGGGGTCAAAGACATAATTGGGGGGATATTTAAAGTTAGAGTCATAGATTGTTTTTTGTCAACAAAATGCTGTTAAAAGGCATATCTATCAAGAAAGATACAATTAAAGTCACCAGTGAAAGCGTTTCATCAAGAATATTGAAACCATCCATGTTTAGTGAGTCGACAGCGGGTACCAACCACATCTCTGGCCGCAGCATTCGCAAACAGAAACCACAGAAATTTAAGTTTCCAGTCAACCCTCAGTAATCTGAGAAATATTTCATGCGTGAATCGGTTCTCAGACTCAAATGTTTTTGGGTGAAAAAGTTGTCCGAACGGATGAACCATATGACTTCAAAGGGAATCCTTTCTCAAAGTAGTCTATACCATCAACAGCTGCAGTGCTTCTTTCCAAGTAAGTTTTTATGGTCATTAAATTGTTGGAGTACTTACCAATCTAAGACCCTAATTTGTGCATTTTACACAACTGCATCCTTGTTTTCAATAAACACAATCATACAACCAAGCCTGAACATCTGACGTCACACTTTGAGGCTTGTGAATGAGTAACGCAGTCATTTCACACAGACATGTACACACATTACATAGTGAATGAAACAAACATTACATGCATGTACAAACATTATACGAAAGTGCAAGCTGACAAACTACATTATCTTGGACCAATCATAACACAGATATGGAAAGCTTGCGTCACTGCAAGTTTATCCAATGAAATCATTGGGCCTGCAAGCCCAGTGCATGTCTTTAGGCTTGCAGATAAAGACAGGGGAAAGCATTGAAGAATAGCTTGTGTTTTGCCATGTTCATATCACGCTTTTGCCTATTTTGGCAACTGAAATAAGTCATGATGGTTTGTGGCATCTCCACATGCTATGCTCTCGATTATTGACAGCATTCCCAAGGGAAATAATTCTCAGGAGAATTGGCCCTGGTATGAACTTTGTAATTAGTGAGCTTTCAAAATTGAAACAATTAAAACTGATTCCGTGACAATAATCAATCATGTATTTTGTCTTTAAGCTTCTAGAAAGGACTTACAAAACATCTGAAATGATCCCTAAACTTAAAAGAAAGTTCACAAACTTTTTAATGACTTGAGGTTGGAAGGATAAATCACATACAAACAATCAGAAATATGGTAGATGAAAGCCTTCACAATTTGCAATTAATCAAATGTTTCATTGACTGTGTCCATGAGGAGAAAAAAGAAAGGAAGAAGGTTCATAACAAGGTGCCGTGTTTGGCCATCGAGGAAAACATCTAGCTCAACACCTGACAACTCCACAGCCTGTTTGCTCCTCCTTTATCTCATGTGTTTATTGTCACAATTGTTGGAGACTGCTCAACCCAGGAAATTAAAATTTGATAACAGCACCGTTTGTGTAAGTATTACAGGCGGTACGTGCATCGCACCATTGGAGTCATGCAACCTTTTTATTAGGCATAATCCCAACAGGACATCGTGTCTGCAATAAGAAAGGACATACACTATTTTTTTTCTTTTGGTTAACATCATTTGCATCGATAACTTTACGTCCCCTTTGGGAGCTGTCCAGAAGTTCCCTCTAAGAATAGTGGTTTAATTAGAAACTATTTTCGTTTTTGCTAACTAGAGAAACTGTTCCAAGTCGATAAAAACAGCAGCTGCCGTTTTATGGCAAAGCAAACAGAATGGTTAAGCTACAACATTTAAATGTTCAACACATGATTTCAAACAGAGAAAAAAAAAATCACATTTTATAGTATTTCCTTTAAAATAGAGCTACACTACAAGTACCTTCTTTCAAAATTTGATAATGTAGTATAGTTCTTTGAAAACAATTCTGGAGACAGGAAGATCTTGTTCGCCAAGAGTGGGCACATGGAATATATAGTGTAACAGTATGAAGAAACAAACAGTTTATGCTAAGGTGCGGAGGTGCGTAGCGATGGAATTAAACTTCCCTTCCCAGACAGATATGTCCGCAGGCAGCATTTCACCAGATCATCTGCCAAAGTGTTGCCTGCAACATACACTCAAAAACAGCCATGTTTTTTCGAACCTGTAATGGGCTCTCAGAGATTGTCACCTGCGTTTTTTTTCTCTCTCTCTTTTTGCGCTGATTGCCTTTACAAAGAGAATGATAATTAATTTAGATGCTTGCGATAAACGGTGCTTAAAAATGCATAGAATGTGGACATTTTTCCTGAACACAAATTTAAAATTTGTTCAACGACTGATGGTTACTTTTAAAATCAATGTATCCAATCGTTGGATGGGCGGAGTGAAACTACAGTGAACTCAGTGCTTGAATAAGTTATGGAATATTACTATCAAGTCGATTGCAATATTGTTTACATTTTCGAGCAATACAAAAAGAAAGACTATGTTTCTACCCGTATCTCAAAAAGTCCTTAATTATTGAAACTCTACTCTGGTATTAGGAATGCAGGTATGGTGTAAACAAGTACAATAACACCATCAATTGCAAATGTAACACAAGTCAACTTCTGGAATTCCTAAATTATACATAAGACTTGAATAAATGCTCATACGATACAGGTACAGGGCACTGAGGCAGAGACCAGACGCCTGTGCACAACAAAGTGTTTGAAATTTACCCATGCTCTGATACTTACAAATACTGGTCGGCCTATTTATTTGCTTGTGGCATTTTCTTCACGCATACGTTTAAAGTACAATCTTTAACTGCTGCATGCCAACAGTATCAGTTTATGCATCGGAGACTTGCTCACTGTAATGCTAAGGTGTGACAAACATCTGAGCTCCGTAAAAGAAAAACAGCGCAGTGTGTAGTACCATTTTAGCAATCAGCACACCAGAATATTACATAATAAAAACATGTTTTTTTAAAAAGCACTTTAGAATTGTTTCTTTCAATACAATTCAAATTTGATAACATTCAGCAAACGGACGAGATGTCCTTTTTTTTATTGGGGCAAGCAATGTGGACAAGTAACACACTTGCAGCTAGTGAATCACAACAATGATAACTTTTCTTGCACGGCGTTTTTTAAACATTTTTATTTTAAACAAAAACACATAAAATTTTGGAGAAGGAGAAGAGAGAACAGCTCAGTGAACAGAAAATAAAGATCATGAACCCACATTGAGGATCAATATCTTTCCTGGATACCCAATGGTGCTTCATCAGTTCCTCCTACAAATATTCCTGATAAACCCCCAATCCTGTGACCCTTCCTGAATTTAATCACTGCTTTATTACTGCTTTTACCTTGACCTGAGCAAACCATCTCCACGGTTAGAAATCCATTGTTTCACACAATTCAAACTACAAATTCACTGTGTTTGAAGTATTACATAATATTGGGACTTACCGTCTTTGTATTATGCAGCAATCGACCGAGAAGTTGTGCTGAGCCTATAGGAAATTTACACAGTGGTTAAAATGTCAGTTTACTGTGAGTGCATCTGCCATATCGACCAGCTTCGATTCCAACATCTCCTCGTTTTAAAGAGCAACTTGAAGTGCAATCTACTGTCAGCGAACAAACGCTAAAACAACTCTATCCCCATGGTTTGGGGGAACTTGGCAGATGTTAAACTTGAGCCATCTGAAACGCTGAGAGTGAGAAAGGGAGACGGTGACTGTCTATAGTGTGATGTAACCCACGGCGACCCCTCGTCTGTGAGCCAAGTAGTGATGTATTACTCCTCTGCACAGTGAACACATCACACACAGCTCCAATGAATTAGCAGATGTGTCTCTATGATGGGATCAAATGCTCCGTCCACAGCTTCAATGTTGATGATCTCACACGCTGTATTATTTTCTCCTATCGAGACTTATCGGCAATGCTTGTCCACATCATCAAAGCATGGCTGTGTACGGTTGCTGTATGAAGATAGGTCAACAACCCTGCATCACGTTGAAGGCCAGGATGAAGTTGGAGGGGGGGGGGGGAATCAAAGCAGCTACGGCACTGCTATACTTGCGAATGGGAAACTAACATCATAATCATCCTCGGCATCAGCTGTGCGTGCAGCACAGAGAACTTGACTGCTCCATCAAAATGGCCGGACACTAACAAGATTTTACAGCCTCTCTAACAATCAGCTCTGCCACAAAGTCTTGTAGGATTTATCCCCTCCATCAGGCTTTAAAGGGACACCGACATATCTGCTGTGGACAGATCAAGGTTTTTTTGTTTTTCTGTCTTCGTCCTGTATGTAAGTTTCACGCAGAAGAAACAGTGGACACTCCGGGCCAAAGGAGAATTGATTCTAACTGGATACCCCGGGCTATATGCACATTACCCAGCTCAAGCAATAATGTTTCAGGATTCAGTTACACATTTCACATCACCAACCAGCATGTACACTTCTGTATTATCTTACAGTCAGCAGTCTTGTTGTATTGCCCCATAGTAGGGTCATAAACAGGAGAGATTCACCCCCCCCCACCATTACATAACTACCTTTGAGGATTATGGAATATGCCAAAAACTAATTTTATGGCTAGGTGCAAATACAATTATATAATGGTACATTTAAGTGTGTCATAAATCACTGAACTAACGACAATTAACACAGGCTCTACAAATGGGCATGTTCTTTTTTCTATATAATGATATAATTAGTTCATTATAACAGACGTGAAACTGCTCAACGTTGGTTCAGTTTTTTTAACAAGCAACAGAACGGTTTTGAAGATTTTAAAATGCTGAAAGTACAACAATTCATCTAGCATTATCACTGCAAATAAAAAGAGATCAGTGGCAGATTCCATTTAGCAACACGGGGGGTAATGATGCGGATTGTGAATGAACACAACAACCTGCCCTCTTTGGTCCCTATGGCAACAGGGAAGCAAAGGAAATGATAGCTTATCTTTGACTAAAAAAAGTAGAGAGAAAAAAATTGAAACCGAGGACTTTGCGATCGAAGTATTGTAAGACTGCACGATTCCCAAGGTTAAATGTTATTCATCCACACAATGTTTTTGACAGGTGATTTTATTTCTCAACTACAAGGAAAATTATATTTAACTGCACATGAATGAGAGGTGCTTTTTTTTGGTAGGGACAATGCGGGATAATCATGGGCATCAATTTTGTTGAAGGTGTTTTTTTTTTTTAAAGAAAAGACGTTTTAAATTGTAAACAAGTTAAACGAGGGCAAAAAACAACCAATCTTTTATGTCTTAAAAAAATAATATAAAAATCTACAAGTTTGTGTAGCATTGGTTCAATAATAAAAACACAAGATTATATATCCTTAAAAAAAAATAATGACCTACACAAAATGTATCACAACTGTAAATTGCTTACATCACAACTCCAAATCAATGATTTCAAGGGAAAAGGTGTGGGGGGGGGGGGGTAGGGCTTCAGCCCGCATTGATTTTTTCCCCATGATCATTGAGCCTGTCCGATGCAAACCATTGTATTCATCATGCAAATAATAAGGACTGCTGTAGCCTTCTCCCACGCCATGCAATTTTTTAAGGTATCTGGGGTGAAAATGTGGGTGAAATCATTGCAATTATTTCATTCTTCCGTGTTGAGTTAAAAAGGACGAAAAATAAAATTGAGTTCATTTCATATTTGGATTATAAGAGTTCGAATAAATTACTCAAAATCTAGCTCCTGTATAAGGTCATGTTTACCTGCTATGTTTGTAAACAACTTATCTACATCATGCTATCCAGTTAGAGCACCAGTTATGACGACATTTCAAATGCTTCAGCAAAATAAATACAATATTTTTTCTTCTTGAAAAGTACAGCTTCTAAGAAACTCCCACATATTTTATACAGACTTGTACAAAACAAGTCTATTTCTGTTTACGGTTACCCTCGCAATATTCCCATCTCGACTCATCGGAGGTGAATATTAATGCTAGAAGTTTCCACAAACATTACAAAACAAAAATACTCTGCTTTTAAATAATGTCCTGTTATTGTGTCAGTCATCCACAGCCAAATTGCACTTAGCGCCCATCATTATTTTGATTACAATGTTATTGTTGTCCGATCCATTATAAACCATGCTGTGAGCGTTAGACCGTTTCCAATCGCTGTAGATTATCTGTCATATTTGACAGGGAAGAACGGAGAGGGGAAAAGACAGGACACAAGGTATAAGTAAATCAGGCCCCAATCTTCTGCCGCAACGGAAGTGAACCATTTCAGCCCTAGTCCCACATGCACTTAACACCTGAATATTAAATGCTGTGAACACAATAATTGATCCAAAGTCAACTTACATTGTGCAATTCAAGCCTCATTTAGTACACATAACCCCCTTTTGCTAGGTATAAGGCAGTATATGGAATAATGATGGGAGTAACCAGAAATTCTGTAATTAAAGTCGGTTCAATATACGGATGTAGGCCATGATCGAAGTCACGGTGCATTCATTAATAACGAAATCACTTGGGTACAGGGCAGCTTGCAAAATCCATGTAGAAACAGCGGCAAGCCCTTTTAAAAAATTATTGTCTGTGAAGTTATTTTGAAATTCAAATGTTCCATATATCATTAAAGTTTTTTTTTATTATTAACTTTGCCTCAAATTGAGTAAGAAAAACAATGATGTGATGTATCAAGAAGGATTTGAAATACAGAACTTAATTTTTTTTTTTTATGTATGATTTCATGCATCTTGGTAAAAATAAAATGTGATCTTTTAAAATAACAGAAGCTGTCTGCTTCTTGGCTCCCACATCCCCCCCAATGAAGTATTACCCAGGATACTTGTTATGGGATATCAACTACTACAAGGGGAAAATGACATGTTGTGAGAAAGCCATGTTGAGATTTCTCATTACGTGGGCGTTCGCCTGACTGGAATTCCCAGGGTCTGACTACGGTCAGCTTGAGCTAAGATTACAGATACATGTTTATCATGAATATAAAAACCATCAAACGTTTCAATCATTTGTTCCTGAAAGATGGAAACTTTCCCTTGGCATTTTAATTTTATGCTCAGCCCCCATAGATGAATGCACGGACCCCGACTTGTTCTCAAGAAGGAAAAAAAACGACCTTTTGAATTCAATAGAATTTCTTCTTTTTTCCGAAGGATTTGCCTTGGATTTGATTTGTCTTTAAGACCAGCCTCATTGTGATAGGGAGAGCCTGTCCTCGCTCTAATTGTATGGGGAGAATGGAGAATGATAAATGACAACTGACTGGGTCAATTTCGTGATTAGGTTTAAAGGGGACACACAGCTCGTGTCATTAACTGCAGATAATCAAATTGACAAATTATCGCCTTGTAATTAAATGCAGATAACTTCATTTCTAAGCAATAAGCATTCTGGTTATCAGTGAAAAGCCGTCAGCAGCAAAGAAATGGAATTGGTCAATATTGATTTAAACATTGCATCATTAACCAAAACAAACCCGCAAAACCAAAAATAATACATTTTTTGTTTTTAAAAGTACCTCAGTAAAAACAAAACATGTGTGATTTACAGTGATAAAATAAACTCGCTGTACTTCAACAAACAAAAGTCGCCGAGCACTCTGCATCCTTAAAAAAAGAAAATAAACAGAAACCGAACAAGTGCAGAGCGACATTTGTATAAATATTTGCAGTAGAGGGTTGGATACTACTGGATGCTTGGGCATAAATCCTAGGGGAGGAGGATGGGACCATTTCTTCCCTTCAACAAGGGGTGAATATCCTACACGAACATCTCTTCCTTCTCTGTTCTCCTCTTTGAACATAACCCTACAACCCAGGTGGGCGGGCAACTGCCCCCCCCTTCAAATTCGAGCAAAACAGTGGGGGAAATTCGGGCGCAGCAAGAAGGAAAAAAAAATTGACAGAAAATGCAAACAGATACTTTTTACACGGTTTTTAGAAATGTGTAGTTTTTTAAGTGATCTAAGTGTAAAATTTTGGGCAAATCAACCCCTCTGGTTTAGGAGTCCCCATACACCCATGACTTTGACAACTCATCTGGCCTTTGAATCAATCAAACTCACAAACCAACAGAAAATGAACAATAATCATTCGTCCAGAAATGATTGGCTAAACATTACATGGGGATCTACTCTCTAAGACAGTGCCATTCGGCACAATGAACGAAATTGTTTGAACAAATCTTATTGTTTACTGTTTTTTAGGGGAAAATATCTATGAATGCATCTGGATATAATACAGGTGACTAATGTCAAGGAGTTGTAGAAATAACACCTCCAAGAACAAATGTAAACCAAAAGTAGTCAGTGTACGTGAGCTGGCTCAAAGACCGATACAATTTTTCTAGAAATATTATCCAGCACCCTTAAAGACTTTCCTTCGACAAAAAATATGAGCAAAACCTTCAAGTTTGACCAGTCTCAAAGGAAGTGCGGAAGTTCCTTACATAACCGACAGTGTGAAGACAGGAAACTACATTTCCCATGGGAACCTATGGAACAGCTCTCACAATTAGGTTTGTAATTAAAGCGCAGCTGTTTGCGTTTCCTAAAAATATATATATGGCTTGACAATTGTGCCATTTATCTTTAGGTTTCCTGCTGGGCATTTCATAAATTTGAAAAAAAAAAAAATTACAGGAGAATCTTTTGTTAAGTTTTGGTTGTGCCATTTGGTCCATTCTGATGGGTAAATCAAGAAATAGCCAGATGTGTCAAGAAAATTGCATCGGTTCAATTCAAAGAAGACAAGCAAATCTAATATTTATAGTAAATTTCACAGTTTATACAAGTCATTTGTTACAGGTTTTTGTGATCTCCACCAAACAGAACAATTAGTTCCATAATTTTTTTTAAATTTTTTTAAATCAGCTTTCGTTATAGACAAACTATAAAAAGCTACAAACCATCAAGCACAATGTTCAAAATGTGTAAATAAACAGCCAGTAAGGGTTCAACTTGTGATTGGTGCACCGAACAATCTACCACTTCAGAATATTTAGGAATAATTCAAAACATTCTTTACAGAAGTTACCAACTTAAAAGCACACCCATGGCAGTGTGAACACTAGCAACAGTGAGCTTCTTCACCAGGGCTCCAATTTCATAAAGCTGCTTGAGCACAAAAAGAAGCTGAGCACAACAAAATGCTCACCAGAACAGCGCTTTAATAATAATAAAAGATGTTAATTTTGCATC
>CM021530.1:17285690-17300630 GCA_010994315.2 Pisaster ochraceus
CTTCAGGAGGTTTACAGATTTTGTGCATTACAAGAAATACAAAGCTACCAGGTTTGGGCAGTACACAATGTGGACTACTCCTTTCTCCCTTTGGCGACTGCTTTACTTCTTTCAAGAAAAAGTAGATTTATAGAAAACCCTGATATCAGGAAACAAATCCTGAGGGATTTACATGCCTGTACCTATTGAGTATAACCACCTTTATAATATGAGCCTGTGTTTATATACTCAGTTATTTATTTCATTGTACTACTACTAGCCTTCGCAATGTATAATTTAAAACAAGTTATTCTATTAAGCTTTTCTTGTATTTTAAAGCTATTGACAAAATAGGCAGACCGCCAACATAGGGCTAGAAAGTGCAGTTGGTAAAGTGCCGGCACGTTAATCCAGAGGCCGTCGGTTCAAATCCCGCTCTAGTTAATTTGTTTTTGTTCAATCCCAATTTTGTTTAAATTCACCCGGTCAGTTTCCCTCGTGGTTTGTTACCTGTATTCAGCTGTTAGACAATTGTCTTTTTTGTTTGTTTTTACATGGTAGATGCTTACAGCAAAAGTTTTTTTTAACTTCGAAATATCATCGTATAAAAACTTTGTGAACACAATTTTTTCCTCAGAAAAACTGTGACAGCCGAAATGAACACAATGTACATACAAAATTTCTACCAAATCCTTGACAAAACAAAATAGTTCTATTCTGTGAGTAAAGTTCCAACATTGATGAAATTTCGTTCGTTTGATGTGTTTACTGAAACACCCTGTTCACAGATAAACAACAAAACAAACAAAACACAGTTAACAAACAAACACATTCTGTGCATGTTTCTCGGATTATGTCACCTTTCACTGTGCTTTGAAACTTGTTTCATATATATGTTTAGAAGACTCATATGTATGGTCACTCATGCTCACAGTGTTAATGACACTTGTATTCTTTGTAGTGCCACCTGTGGTGGAGGTAAGCCCAATATCCTCGGTTGGTTGGGTATCGGACTCGGTACGGCACTTTCGACAGCAGTTCAGCCTCATCAAGTATGGTGCCACTGCATCTCGGACCTCTTTACGACGTACGAAAAACATGATGAAGATAATCACACCCTGTGAAAGGTCAAAGGCATAACAAGAAGTCTATTTATTTATAACAGCGTCCACATTGCACACTTGCTTCGGTTTGTTGGCCCCAAAAACATCTTAATCTATAAAACATTTGATTCCCAAAATCAATTTGAAGAATTCTTTAGCTTTAGACCATGCAAGTCACGCGTGTATTTGAACATTGTGACCCATTAAAATGTGCGAGGTTTTTTTTTTTACACATGAAAGTACATTGGACCAAAGTGGTCCCAAAAGTTTTTGAATACATACGAGACTTGCACGGTCTTTTGTGTGTGGAGCTCAGGCTGAATGTAAAATTACCATAAGAAACATTAACACGATTCAGTTACCTGCAAGGAGTTCACAATGCAGAAAATCAGCTGAAAGACAAATTCTGCCAAATCAATGGCCAGGAATCCAAAGACCCAGGTCAAACCCATCAGGGCCGAGATACCGATGGCGTTCTGGAGGCGTTTGTTGATCTGCTGGGAGCGAGATGCCTCTTGGACTTTGAAAAGGCTACGCATGACCAAGATGAAGGTGACGATGTTGTGGAGGAGGACGAGACCGATCGGGAGCAGCAGACCCAGAAACATCGTCAAAGTAGGAGATACGAAACAACTAATGACAGGATGATACCAAAAAGTAAGAACACGTTTTGGACCCAATGCAATGTTATAAGTCTTAAGTTGTCATGGATTCCAGTTTTAATGAGAATTTAAATTTCACATCAGTTATTAAACTACTGCTCAATAAAATGTGAACAAATTGGATAAGATTAATATAATAATAACAAGTATTTCTAATATGCAATTCCATTTTAATAAGGTGCTCAAGGCAAAGGAAATGCAACAAGAAATTCAATTCAAAAATCAGACAGAGACGTTGATACTCAACGTGTCGAAAAGTGCAACACAGAAAGCGAAAATGACAATCAAATACAAATCTATAACAAACGACAACACATAAGGACAATATACAACAATAACATTAGAGCTAATTTGAACCAGTGAGTCTTGAGAGAATTCTTAAAGTTTTGTACAGAAATTATTTATTAGACTTCACCACATTTAATGAGTGATTTCGTTATTCCACTACATTGTGTTGGTCATAACATGAGAAAGTTATTCATTTCGTAATGATATTCCACAAAAGTCAAGATTAATCAAAACACTCAACTTTAATTTGCCCACTTTTTTCTTCTTTTGCTAGTTTTGAAAACATGCAATGTTATGAATGATACCGTCTACAGGGTGTGTCTATGATACGTTTACCTGAAGAGCAGACCTACTTACTAGCTCTTATTCGAGTAGTCGTCAGTCGCAGCTGCTAAAGTGATAGCCACCAACAGCAAAGGAGACCCTGGTGAGAAATACGTGCAGTTACAAGCTTGTTAGGCTGTTTTGTTGTGGAAACGTAGATGCATTATTTTACTTGAATTGAGTGTAGAGTGTAATGTACAAAGATAACTTTACTAAATCAAATTAAAGGAGATAAGTGTAGGCCTCACTAATGAACACTAACGAATATATTATTGCCTACTGACAAAACATACTTTTTTTCAAATATGGCTGTTGTTTTTAGAAACAAAGTAAGTATGCAAAGAATTGTCAACTGACTGTAGACATCTTGCATATGCCACCATCACTGAAGTCAAACAATGGAATCTTTTAAGGGTGCACACGCCACGCACAACTCTCAGCCAATGATAGGTCTTTATTGACTACTTCAGTGAGGGCGCTGTCTGAGCTTGTGGGCCCTTATTATGCAAGGGGGTCTATACAGACACTATATGAGTGTAATAAGTGGCAACACTATTAAAAAGTCACATGTAGGACTAATATATAAGTAATTCGCCTCATCAGTGCAAAACATTGTTTTCTCATTTTTGTAAAAACGTGTATTTCCCAGAAAAAAATTCTCCATACAAAAGCATTTCAAGTGAGACTTAAGGAGATACGTTTCAGCTCTGAAACGATGAATTCATTTATTTTTTGTGTCAGTAACAATACATCACTGGGCAAACCTATGATAGGCTTACAATATGAAAAATAAGTATTAAAACAAATAAAAAATAAAATACTAACAATCCGAACTAGCCAGGTTAGAAATTACCCCCATATTACTCTGATAAAAAAAAATAAAAACAAGCAAAAGTGTAGATTATCAATAAGAACAAGAAATACAATATACACCTGTACATAAAATGGGTTGAAAAAAAAGGAAGAGACAATTGCAAGATACAGAATGCTATTTAGGAGGGGGGGAGGGGTCGACAGGAATACTAGTCGAGTTGGATTCTAACCCAAGACCTCCGCCAATCTAGAGCAGATGTCTTACCACTAGACCACTAGTAGGTCTAGTAATAAAAACGTTTAACAATAATAATTGTGCATTTTTATAGCGCTCTTATAACAGATCAGAGCATTGTTCAAATACACAGAAAGAAACACATTGCAATATTATACACACAATAGAATACATTATGGAGATACACAAGCAAAAAGATTCATGAACAATTAATAGGAAAGAGAACATCTTTAGTTACTTCATGAAAACATGATGGTGACCATCAACACATTTTAAATCGCAATCAAAAGAAAATATCACAATAAATATGACCCTTTAAAAGAACACATAATTAAGTACAACTTTTGCATCATTTACTTTAGGATGACAATCAAATATTGAAAGAAAAAACAATTGTTACACAAGTTTTCCCCAAAACAAGGCTAAAAAGACACTCTTGGTAAGGGGCTACAAGAAGAAAATATTTCAGATGAAAATGAAACTCAGGGAGGCTGAAGCAAGGTTTTAGCAAGAATTTGGTAAAAGGGTGTCCAAATTTGCAAGAAATTTTAAAACCGAGTGTCCAAATTGTTCACTTACAACACATTTACATAGAAATGACAGACAGAACAGGGTGTCCCAAATTTAAACCAGGGTGTCCAAAAGACACCCAGACACCCCTCTGGCTAACACTATAACACAAATGGCTGAATGAATCGATATTAGGAGTTGGTAAAACAAACTCACCCCAAGCAATGAGACATGCCTTGAGCATGTAGCGGTGCGTGTCTTCAGGGAAGACCTTGACCGTGCTGACATACATATTTCTTGCCTCCACCGCCATCCACATCATGGTACTCAGGACCAGGTAGTGAAGTAAGGCAGACACAAACACACAGCCACCCTTGGAGTTCTATTAACAATCAGATTTCAAGACCGTAAGTAATCTCGCCTTACCAACATTTCTTACATACAGGGCCCATATAAATTTCACAGCTCTGCTTTAAACCCATAGCAAAGAATCGGAGCTTATGGAAGCAGGAAATTCCAAGCTTACGTCAGGCATACTTCACGAGTTATCAGGGAATGTTTGCTTGTGCGCGTGCGTACTCCGCGTTACTAGGCATTCTTCGCTTACACAGCTAGTGCAGATACTCAGCACTGCACAGTAAGTGGAGAATGGTGATCATAAGCGCAGAATGGTGATCGTAAGCGCAGAATTCGGTGGTAAGAGCAGAGCCATGACATTGGGCCCTGGTCACTCAACTAGTAATGCTGGGGAGAACATGTTATAATTTCAGGGGGTAAATTACAAGAAATATTACTTTATCAAGAAGTATGTTCTTACTCCTAATCCCCCAGGTGAGGACTTAGGAGGGTGGGTCAGGACCCCTCCCTGCTCTTGAGGCCATTTTTACAATTTCATTGTTTGGGTAAACTTTTAACAAAAATATATCATTCACAATATGTGGCAGAGGGTGTTTCCAATTGTTCTCATACTATAACACTTTTTCCTCCCGTACAGAAGTGCAACTCCCCTTCCCCCCCAAAAAAAAAAATAAAATAAATAAAAAATCCTATAAAGAATAGACCTTATGCACATGACGTCATTTCAGTAGGGCCCCCTCGCCTAGAGGTCAAAAGGAGGTTGTTCATTGGCCAATCCTGTGCGCCGCGCGTACAAATCTGTGCGTTTCAATTGTTTCGTCACCGTTTTACCTCTAAGACGGCGGCTGGATGACGTCAATGCGTAAGGTCCATTTCTGAGATTCCCAGAGGGGGGAGGGACATTTCACACTTCAACTCCCTAGACACTCTGCTGGAAACAGTTTTTGTAGGATCCTTACTGCCTCAGTCCTTTAAAATCAACCGATATGAGTTTATGTAGGATCCCTACTGCCTCAATCCTCCAAAATCAACCAATATGAGTTTATGTAGGATCCCTACTGCCTCAATCCTCCAAAATCAACCAATATGAGTTTATGTAGGATCCCTACTGCCTCAATCCTCCAAAATCAACCAATATGAGTTTATTTAGGATCCCTACTGCCTCAATCCTTCAAAATCAACCAATATGTGTTGCGGGGTAGGATTCCCTGTACCTGCAGTAAAAGGAAACCAGATGGGACGCGTGAAAAAGACATTCCTCAATCCTCCAATATCATCCAAATCCTCCGGTTGTTTATGAAGGAGTCAGGAAGTTTAGGGTTTTAAAAACAGCTTAAGTTTTAATCAACCACCTTAATCTTATTCAAAACAAACTGATTCCACTCCCCCAAAATGCTATTTTTGTTAAGCTCTCAACTGTTTGCTTCAATCAATTCTAGATGTTGTATTTTTCCCAGGGGTTGCAGAGAAGAAAAAAAAGTAAAATAGATGCGACAGAATCCAAAATGACTAGGAAACTTACCACAGCGTTGTCAACACCAGCCAGGAAGACAAAGTACAACAACAGCAAAGAGATGCAGAAATGGATGAAGATCTGTCGAGATATGCCAGTTCTTAATCGCCTGTGAAAACAATTAATCAATTGAAGACTAAGTACAGAATTGGTACTTGAACAGCAGACAAAATCTTCGTTTCAATCCGAATACTCTCTATTTAAAAGTCAGGGTCAGTACCGATCTTCCAGAGAAATAATTCAGTCTCAAATACTGTCAAAGTCACGGAAATATCGTTTCAAGACGACCCTCTACCAATGCTGCTTATTTTGATTAGTACAACCGATAAATAAGCCCATGCACAAAATCACTGACACAGAAAAACAACACAATTTTCATGGTTTTCACTCAAACTTCACAAATAAATTTAATGGAATTTTCACAGGTTGGTTTTAAGGTGTATTTATTGAAAATGAAAGACCTTTCCTAAATATGAGGCCATTCTAAATAATACTGGTATACTAAAAAATCACACACACAATCATTAGATGACCATGTTATCTGCTATTCAGTCCATGATGTGAGTCTAGAATTGCTCTGAATCAAACCCACTGTGTTATTTTGCTAGAAAATTATGATGTGAAGATTTTAAAGTTTTGATCCCCAATGTGTTTACACTTTTCCAAACAAACCATGGTTTGGCTGAATAAAGGAACCATTTAACAACTGATAAACAAATCCCCTTTTCAGAGCTTTTTAGAAAATTTCTGAAATAATCTATTTGATGAATATTGTTGTCACGTTGAAACCATGACTAAACAAAGTGAAGACAAACATTCTCACAAAATTTACTTGGTTTTTTTGTTCTATTTCGAGAAGACATGGCCAAAAATCAGCTATAGTATGTTGGAATATCAGACTTGCCAAATACAAGGTACAAAGATAAACAATGGCGGCAGCCTATGGATCTCTTGTAATCCTCATTACACAATAACCCCCTGACAAAAGAGAGATTTCGAGCATTCAAAAGAGAGATTTTTTTCGAGCATTTCAAAAGAGAGATTTCCAGTACCCTTTGAACAAGACAGGTTGCCTGTGTATGAAACTCCATATGATACAATTTTATAGTCTTACTTGATAGAGAGATAAGCAGTCAATGTGATGATGAGAGCTGTGATCGACAAGGCACATCCAATCTGACTGATCAATTCCAGGGCCCGCTCTGCTATGGGATCCCCATCCTGTCCTGTAAAATCCTGTGTACAAAAAGTAAATTTACAAAAAATGATGACTAAAGATGTTCAAAGAGGTTAAAATAGTGAAAATACCATTGTATTTCACAATCTTTCAGTCAACAATGAATAGGATTTGAACTGCCTCTAGCTACCGGGCAATCTCGGTGGTCTAGTTGGTAAGACACTGCTCTAGAATTGCAAACGCTGTGGGTTCGAATCCCACCCGAGTAATATGCCTGTGATTTTTTTTCACAGAACTTGGGAAAGTACCGAGTATACAGTGCTAACACACATCAGTGTAGGGTAAAAACCAAAATTAATATTCTTTATCCCCGATGCAAAATTAACATCTATTAAAACAATGGTACATTCCACACAGAAGTCAAATTGAATGCCTGTACAAAAATGTACAGACCCAATCTTCAAACTTGATGTCATGGCATGGGTTTCTGGGATGTAGACAACTATCGCACTGGATCAAATCTAATGACATTTTACAGGTGAGAGACTTTAAGAATAAAAATGGTTGCTGGTCCTCTCTAAAGATAATATTGAGTCCACTTCCACAAGAACTCTATCTATATGAAAATGAGTGCATCACAAAACTGAATTTGACTGTAACCCTCTGGCGCATTGTGGCCGAGTGGTTAAGAGCACCGGACTCAAGCTTTGGTGTTTCTGATCAGCAGAGTATGGGTTCGAGTCCCGTTCATAGCAATTGTGTTCTTGAGGAAGATACTTTACCATAATTGCTTTGTCCTTTGAATGGGACACTAATCTGTAGGTTCAATGTACTAGGTTTGGTAGTGCACGTAAAAAAAAACCCAGAACACTAATCGGAAATGAGCAGGTGTGAACCCGGGTGTTTCTGGTTCGTTGCAAGCAACCTTATTTAGAGGCTTGCAAGCTACAGTGATTAAGTTCACTTCTGAGGCATCCTTGTATCATTACCAGAAATATGTAGTGATAATAAGAACCTACCATGAGAACGGCAAAGTTGGTTGCATGGTTGCACTCACACGACACACGGCCATTTTCCATTCCGGTATAGTTGCATCCTTCACTTGACCAATCACCAACACCATCTTCCAGTGTAAAATTCCATGCCACACATTTGGTGGAAGCTAAAGTTGTATTAGTGACATTTTCAGGTGCCTGTGTAGTAGAATATTTCACACAAATATACATTTTGAACTACCTAGGTTGGCAAGGGGTTCTGAGATTGGATGTACGCACAGCGTCCACCACAATCACGGGTACACTTTTTGTTACAAAGACACAAAATGAGCAGCAGATAAATATTGAGTAACTCTTTGCAGATCTTGCATGTATTCCACAAACTCAAGTACTTATTATTCTGCATTGATACAGAACTGAAACGTTGAGATAACTGTTACATCAGTGGTTTTCAAACTCTTGGTCGTAGCATGAATACAAAGAAAATGACTGTGGCTTTGCATTTATACAAATACTCCACTCTCCAGTACATGATGTAGGTCAATCTCGGAAAATTCCTATGTTTGCTACTGCTTAGTGTCTCACAGTCTCACACGTCTGGTCAGCCATGACTGCCAATTAAGTCTTACGATGATTTCAGGTTTTTTGTTTTACAGGACACTTGTTCGGCTGTTTATCTAAAGCCACAGAGAAGATTGGGAAAAATCGGGACACTATACGTAGTTCAGCTAAAAACTTTTGCCCTTCTGTTTATCTACAGCTGCCGAGTAAAAACGGACTCCTGGGAGACTACATGTTTGTCCCTAGTTCAAATAAGAACTCGTCTACTGCTACGAAGCAGATTGTGAAAATCGAGAGACTACATACGAATGTCCGTTAGATAAAAACTTGTCCAGCTGCTTATCTAATTCCATACATTAGGATACCTGGGAGACTACTCGCATATAGTTGAGGTAAAATGTTGAGAATGTTGAGAATTGGGAGACTAAAAAAAGCCTTGTCCTGCTGCTTATCTACTACAAAAAAAGTAGATTGAGAATTGGGAAACTACCTAGTTCAGATAACAACTTGCCCTGCTGTTTATCTATCTACTACTAGACTAGGAATTGGGAGACTACCAACATCAGATAAGCACTTGTCTTGCTGTTTATCTACAACCATGGAGTAGACTAGGAATCGGGAGACTTCTAAAATCATAGAAAAGTTTGTCCTGCTACTTGTCTAATACTTTGGAACAGATTGGATATCGGGAGACTACCTAGTTTAGATAAAAACTTCTCCTGCTGCTTCTCTACTGCCATGCAGTAGACTGGAAATCGAGAGACTACCAAGTGAAGATTGGCACTTGTCCTGCACTTTATCTACTAGTGGAGTAGGAAAACTGGGAGACATAGTTCAGATTTTTGTTTCTACTTTTATTTTGTACTAGGTTGTTAACATATCAAAACATAATAGACAACTTCTTTTTTGACTACTTGATCCATAATTTGTAAGATATCTCTTGAGACTAACCTTAAACATAATGACCAAGGGTTCCTGTAGATGATTTAGTGTCATATCGCCAACAAACAACGAAAGAACGGGTGCTGCGACTTTTTCCTGTGATAAGCTATCTTCATCACGGTTCTTCTTAAGAGATGCTGACTGAAACAATGCATCAGTTGCATAGATGATGAAGCCAGCTTGGAGTTGAGTGTTGCCATTCGTATCTACAATGTATCGATCAATTACATCATTTATGTTACATGTTTATGTTTTTATGGTTTACTTTATTGTTTATTTCATAACCACATTTAACTGGCACACCACAGACTGCCACAGGTAACTTCAAGGCCAGCATTGGGGGCATGGGTTTCTTCCGTTCATACAGCTGACATTATGTGGAAACCCCATGGCTTGTGTACTGTGGACTGATGTAGCCTCCACACAGTCTCCTGTGGACTTTTGTGGCAAGGGCCAGTTGGGTAGGTGAGTATATGGATACAACGCACATTACAGCCAATCAAGTTGTAAACGTTGGCATAAACTGTTAATGGCCTGACATTTCGACTCTAGCAGAGTCTTTCTCTCTTATTACAGTCTACCCGCCTCGTTATAAAGAGCACTGTTACAAATAGGTACTGCTTATAAAGAGAACTTCTGAAGTCCTGAATCTCATTTCTGCTTTGTGTTGCTTTGTTTTGCTGTCTTCTAACATTCCTGATATAAAGATGTGATTTTGCCATACCCAGCGACCTTGTTATATAACAAGAGTTGACTGTATCATGGTACGCCAAAAAAACACTCCCTAAATATTGCAATAAGTACTGTTGTCAAATAAGTACATGTACCAATTTTGTAATAAATACCATTTCGTACTTCTCTTTTAAACAAAAATATCAAGAAAGTACTAGCTGCACCAGTGCAATAAGCATCTAAAAAGTATCACTGTGCGATACTCCAACAAATTTAACAACAAGGGTTTCATAAAAGGTTTTTGCCATTTATAGAATAACAACTTAGAACCTCTAGTAATTTGTGCATTACAATGTCACCTTAATAATAATGATAATAACTACATGTAGTTCTTTTAAAGCACTATGTACAATAACATCTCATTGCGCTTTACATTAGTGCCCTAGTCATTGGGCAATTAAGATTAAGCCCTGGGCTGCCGTGTCGTTCAGAAGGCCTTTTTCAAACACAATATCAACCTCTACCCCCGCAGGTACCCATTTACAAATTGGGTGAAGAGAAGCAATTATAGTAAAGCATCTTGCTCAAGGACACAGGAGTCAGGCCCGGGACTCAAACCCAAACCCCACTGACTTTCCGGAAATCGAGTCAAGTGCACTCGACCGCTCGGCCATGACAAACCTTGCTTGCTTGAGAGAAGCTACTTTTACGTTAAACATCTGGAAAAGGCTTTGTAACTAGGCTGACTAAGATCTGTTCTTTTTCAAATTAAACAAGCACCTTCATTGTGGCATATTGTGGCCGAGCGGATAAGAGCACTGTACCCAAGCTCTGGTGTTTCTAATCAGCAAAATGCGGGTTCAAGTCTCCGTCATGACACTTGTGTCCTTAAGAAAGACACTTAATCTTTATTACTGTATCCTTCGGATGGAATGTAAAGCTGTAGGTCCCGTGTGTTAATTAAGTGCACTGGGTTCTTTTAAATGAATTAAACATTAATGTGTAATGCATGTAAAAGAACCTAGTGCACTTATTGTAAAGAGAAGGGGTTTGCCCCGGTGTTCCTGGTTTAATGGCCTGCATATTGCGCCACAGCACTTTGTAAACCATAACATGTAAAGGAAAATGGTCTCACACAAAAACGTAGCTCGGTCACATACCTTGCAGGAAAAATGCTAAATGTTGGAGCGACCTGAGTGTCACTGAGTGACGGATTCGAGCATTTTACAAGAAGCCACTATTGTTGTTATTATTACTTTGAGTTTATGAAATTGAGGAATGAAAAACACTACATGTCGTGTCATGTACAGTGACTAATGGAATCGGGAAGTGAAATACATACTCACTTTGATTATTATTAAATGTACTGCCTGGTATCTGTATAGACCCTATCACATCAGTATCTACACTGGCATCAACAAACGTCAGGATCTTAGAACCCTGAAGACTGCCCTCATTCTCCTCCTCTAGTCCAGTCTGATTCTTCACAGATGCAAAGGTCAGTCCATTCCGGATCTCCGACAAGTTTCGGCTGATCGCCTCAACTTGGAGTGATTCTTGCACTATGCTCACTTCTCCCTCTTTCTGAAGGGTCAGGGATATTTGACTCTCAACAGACTGAACAATCACTGAAGAGCTGGCGGCATCATTGGACAATTTCTGGCTAGCTTCGGAATTCTGAATGACACTGTTAACAGCTTCGACCACTGAGTGTGTGACCTACAAGAGAATTTATCATAACCTCATGAAGATATAAGAACAATGTTTGAGAATAAAAATGCTGGTGCTGAGAAGAACCAGGTTGGGTTAAAAAGAAATATCTTGATGTTTCATACAATATTATGCCCTGCTCGTCTGTAATATAGTTTTCCTGGTAAACCTGCTTAGTTCTATGCAAAACCCGTTTGAAATCAGCATTGATATGACCTAAAGTCATCTCCATAGTGAAAGTGACCCTGAATGAGACGGAGAGGTGTACATAGTTTGACGTATCACATTCACGTACGTATTATAAAGACAAGGCAACAAAAGAGGGGATCTGGCTGATGCAAACTGCAACCAAATGCTAAACAAATTGTTGATGGCCTCACGTTTCAACTCTAGCAGAAAGTTTATCACAGGGTAAATAAAAAGGGTCTTGGAGAAAGACACTACTAGGGTTGAAACCTGTGGCCAATTTTTTTTTTACTTTATTCAGTTTTTTTTTGATGCATTTTTTTTCCCAAACAAGGCTTAAAACCATTTTTGGTAGGGGCTACAAGAAGAACAAAATTAAGCATTATGATTAAACAACTCAGGGAAAGTTAATCCTTACAGTCCAAAATCTTTCTATATTCGATTGCCAAAACGACGAAAATCAGAAGGACTGGGCCTGCCAGGCCCAAAAGATAAGTTCTTTTAGTTACAGCTATGGTCAGGAATTTCAATCTTATCCAAGTCAAAACAAATTGGTGTGGAGTGACAGAAGAGGATATGGGAGGATTGAGGCCACATGCTAGCAAAAAAGCCTAGTATGTAGGGTTCAATTAAAAATTCCTGTTTACACAGACTGTGTGGGATGGAGGAAAACATGCACCAGGCAAAAGGAGTTCCAAAGATATGTGGTACACGTGGGAAAATGGACATATACATTGTAAATGTCAAACTTCATTAAAGGTATTATACAGGATTGGTAGTGCCAAAAAAAAAAAATGCAGACAGTGTTCATGTTTTTAGTGATCAACCATATACATGAAATAACAAACCTGTGAAAATTTGGGCTTAGTCTGTTCTGTGAGTCTGGAGAAAATAGTGAGAAAATCATGCACAATTTTTAGCATGTAAACACATTGTCCTTAATTTTGGTTGTAACAACCGAAATCAGCTGTTGCATTTTAAAAAAAAAGTTTTCAGATACTGTTTTCTCTAATAAGACTTCATTTCAGAGAAAAATCTTTCACACAAAAAATGGTTCTAGTATGAACTTCATAATCAGAAAGACTAAAAGTTAACAATGGTGTTTCTTTATCATTACCAATCCTGTGTAATAGCTTAAAGATATCCCAATCCTCTGAATTAATTATCTTCAGAATTACAAGGCAGTCGATAAAAAATTTCCTTAGGAAAATTATTTTGAAAATGTGCGCGTCAGTACTTGGCTGTAAACAGGCGGGCAGAGCCCAAGCTGGAGACCAAGCTAAAACCATAAAACTTTGGTTTCAAAAACAGTCTTTGAAAGAATCTGAGCTTATCATACTACTCTTTGGTAAGAAAACTGCTGACTTACCTGGGAATCCCCTGACTTTGCCAGGACTATATTCTGCAATATGGTGGCAATAGTATCCACCTTTATTGCCTCGCCACGTTCTTGTGCCGCTAATGTCTCGTTGGCAAGAAAATCGGCTACCTCCGGTGCGTTACCCTCCGTAACTTGTGTCTGTCGGCAAATTGACACATTGTTGAATACTCAGTTGACTGATTAGAATGATTCCAAAGTGCGATTAATTTTTGGTGCAGCCATGTTTTCTTTTCTTCAATGAAACATGGCCCTTGAAGTCATAAAGACTGTTGTAGACCCCTTGACTTGGTCGACATCTTTGATGACAAAAAATGAAAACATGCAGGCGTGTTTGCGCTGCGCACACACCTCTCAGCCAATGATAGTTCTTCAAGCATGCACAGTTCATCAGCGATGGCGGCCAAAGCATGGGGTCTATTGTCAGTAGTAAACGTCGTTGCAGTGCGACAATTAATATAACGATTCATTTTATAATTTGGTACAATTTTTTGCTTTGGGGGGTGAATTTAATTTGCTTGTTTGGGCTATGTTACCTGGGCTCGATTGCACAAAGAACTTATGGAGGACGGGAAATGTCAAATTCAATTTTGTGATGTACTCATTTTTTCAACAGATGATGTTCTTGTGTGAGAGGGGTAAAAAGTCTCAATCCTCACGTTAAAATGGTAAATTGACATTATATTCGATAACCAGCATCCTAAACATCAGATCATTCTGAGAAAATGGGTCTGTACATTTTTGCACAGGGATGTTTTGGTTCATTTCTTTACTTTCAATGATATTTCAATCAAAACGGCCTTGAATTTGAAATTTTGACTAGCGAAGTATTCCTCCTTGGAATGTTAAAACCCACTAGTTGTTGAAATCCAATGACGCCATGTTTCAAATTTTCCTGTGAAAAAGTTAGTAATGAACAAAAAAATTCTAATAGATGTTAATTTTTGCATCGGGGATAAATAATGAATTTTCAGTTTTACCCTTACACCGATGTGTAATAAGCACCGTATACTCAGTGCTCTCCCGAGCTGTGAAAAAAAATCCACAGGCAATCACTTGGCTGGGATTCGAACCCACGACCTTTGCATTGCTAGAGCAGATGTCTTACCACTAAACCACCGAGCTAGCCAGAATGGCTAGAGGCGGGTCCGAGTCCCCGTACAAAAATGTACAGACACATTGACAAGGAAAGCTTTCACATTACTTTAAAAAAAATTAGGATATAACAATAATCAAATGCTAGGGTCAAAACATCAGACCATTAACCAATAGGTCCTTTTGGTGGGTAAGCAGTTTGCAACAGCTTATTAATTGTGTCAATTAAAATTATGTATGTGTCTTTTCTGAGAGAGGGTCTTAATACCGTTTTGACATCATCGAGGGAAATATCATTTATCGTTCCTCCACAGTTTTCAGAGGTGTGGTTTTCCCATCTGAAATAGTCTGGGGCCTCCACCTCAGAGCAGTTCCTCATTCCCTTTGGTAATCCAAGGACACCTACATGCAAAAACAAAACAGCAACAACTCACTATAGA
>CM021530.1:17355345-17372922 GCA_010994315.2 Pisaster ochraceus
TATTTCCTCTACTGTGGCAGTTTTTCAAACCAAAATGTTTCTTTTGACGGATTAGTCTTGTAAGTTATTTACGATCAAAGGACTTTCACATTACTAATAAAAAAATTTCCTCAATTATGATCTACTTTGTGTTTATAAAGTGACAGGAAAATATACATTCGAGGTTTTTGTTGGCCACAGTTAAGCAAATTTGTTTAATGTGTGTTAACTTTTTTGTTTGTTTACAATATTGTACAAGCTACAAGAGGGTCTGTGTACAGGTTAAGTTTTTGAATTAACATACATGTGTAAAATCAGACAAATCAAAAATGAAAAAGATATATATTCCAATGCATCGGCCAAGGTACAATTGTTATAATTACCGAAACGTGCCTTTTGACCTTTAACCCAAGTGACGCAATAGGGCTATACAAAAATACAGAAGTTTACAATTAGAAACATTAATGTCATTGAGGACTCACCAGGAGATTCTTCTGCACCAGGGAGGCGGCTGTCCGGGCACCGATGGGGTACACCATAACAACAGCTATCAAATGCACCATCGGAGGGGAAAAATACCGGCTGCTTAATTTGGAAAACGAAGAAAACAAACGGCACTCTGCAGTAAGGCCCCTTTGTCCGGCGACTGAAGAAATTAGTGCAGAAGGGTCGAGTTTGAGTTGGCGGCTGAGGTTGTTTCTAACGGCAGCCTATGCTTCGACACAATGTCAACGCGCTGCCACAGCCGCCAATTCGGAATGGCCATGGCTTCGTATTTTACACCGCAACACACCGTAACGCTTGATTGGGCATAAGCATTTTACGTATTTACAGACAATGCTACAAAATGTCAAGCCCCCCCCCCCCTAAAAAGAAAAGAAAAGGAGTTACATGGAAGGGCACTGGGCATTCAAACATTCCTAAGGGTTTATAACTCACTACAAACGGATGGTAAGTCAACAAAACTGGCAGATTGCGAAGTCAGTTGAAGACAATTATTTTAATGGTATGTCAGTTGGTTTTGACACCTCCAAAAAATATTAGATAAATGAATAAATAAACGGGGATTACTCGAGCCATACAGTCTTAACTGTAACTACTCATTGCTTTCTCTGTTGAATCTTTTTCAAATCTCTGTACAGTAAAGAGAGCACAATGTTACTATTATTAAAACTGTTTAATTTCCGACCTTGCCTGTCACATGGAATATAAAACGGGCGCCCTCTGCACTCTAGAATTGACCAAGATTCTGGGCCCCAGGTAACCCGAACATCCGACGTCACACTTCGAGGCTCGTGAATAACGCCAGATACTGCAGCCAGACCGGATGTTGGCAAACGTACCTTTGACCTAGCATTCATTTCACACGGACACTCGCAGAACAAAACAACGCTACGTGATGTGTCCAATGAAATCATTGGGCCTTAAGACCAGTACCTGTCTTTATCCTATAGGGGCCTGACCTATTTGGTGGGTCAGGCTGACAGCAATTAGGTTAACAAAATGGGATTTAACTCGGATTCTGAGACAATTTGACCCACTTCTGGGTAATTTTGACACAGATTCCGGATCAAACTGACCAACAAATAGGTACGGTTCCACCGGACTCGCAGATCCGGGTCCTGACCCGGAAGGTTTCAGAGAGTGTTGTCACGTGGAAAAAAACATGGTACAACAAATTTGTTTAAAATTTATTTACCAATCTAAAAATGTGATTAAACCAACATCACACGGTCGTGCGAAAAAGAAACAAGAAAATTGTCTGAGCTAAAAACACACTACATGTACTTCTTCATAGCAATTAAAACAGTAATACACGTTCCCTTTATAATTGTCGATGCCATTCACACCGTGTGTATGAATATTAGTTGTAAAGTATTTATCCAATCGGATGCGCTGAACAAGCAAGAGGAAATGTTGATCCCGGCAGATCCCTGCTCTGTGTTAGAACGAGTTTCTACAAAAACACTTCGGGATCGTCGGAGCATGTTTTAAGGTACAAGATAACGATAGTGAGCAAAAAGTAAGTTATTATTTTTTTATAAAGGTAATTAGATTCAATCAGTTCACTGTTTATAAACCTATACAAATCCTCCCGAGAAATAGTGTCCAATGTCTGAAAGACTGTCAAAAAAACAAAAAAATTTTTTGAAAGTAACGGGGGTGGGGGTGGGGAGGAGTCACCGTTGCCTATTTCAATTGCCTCGACTGAAATAAGCCTGATGTGAGCTGCAGAAAAGTCATTGAAAAAACCATAAGCCTTAATTAATGGTTTATCTTTTCAAAGCGTGGCTTGATAAAAACCTGTACAGGTTGGAGAGTTGGTTGAAGACGGGACAATAGGAATTCATTAACTCTTCCAAAAACCAATAAAATAAAATAAAAACCTACATACAATCCAAGACAGAGGTCCAAGGCTGTGGGGTCTCTGTTGTCCTAAAGATCCTCCATTTAAAAGCAATGCCCTTTTTAGGGCCTTTTCTAAATCACGGCTTGGGCTTGAGGCTCCGCCTTGGAAAACGTGCGCTTTCCTTTACACGGAGCTTCAATCAGCAGGAGCCTAGTCTGAAGCCCGAACCGAGATTTCGAAAAGGCCCTTATTAGTATTTTATACTGTAGCAAAAGTTATATCAAACAGCTTGATCCTGAAACCGACTTCCTTCAAAGGAGGTCACTATTGGTTATCGATCACCAATTCTTTTGGTGTATGGCATTAATAATCGATACTAATCAATAAACAATCACTAATAATCAAAAGACAAATCTTCAATACAAACAAACAAGAAAATTGTGATGTCAAATACAGCCGAAACAAAACATGTTTATAAAATCACCACCTGCATTTTTTATATTATCTAAACATTCAAGTTGAATTCATCATCAATAATGTTTACATATACACTTATTTAAATCTTATTTAACAATCTCAATGAGGTATGCAATAATTCTACACCCAGTTAGGAGGAGTGATTGGATTGAGGTAAATGCGGGAGAGTATAGCTCTTTAGAAGTGTCATGTACACAGGTATTATGATTACATGGGCTTTTAGGCATTGCATGGTGAGGTATGTAAAATCAGTTTGCGGTAACACCATGCGTACTATAATATCTACTTTGCTGTTTAGATTTGTTCTTTGCGAACTTGTCTTGCTATTTATTCTACTGCCGCGGGTATAGTTTGGAATTCGAGAGACTAGTTAGTTCTGAAAAGAACTTATTAGATCCTAATAAGCGAGCCAGTAGACTAAGTAGCCAGACAAGTTCTCAAAGAACAAATCAGCAAAGTTGATATACACGGCGTTACCGCAAACTGAGTATACGTTATTATTATAGTTTTGAAAATGAATGGGTTGCACTTTGCGGTTATGTTTCCAATTGGCGTACAGACGTTTTCATTAAGGGGGGGGGGGGCGCAAGCGGAGGCAAAACAGTGTTTTTTCTTTTGGAGGAAGGGGCTATTTAATGTATGGAACCATTCATTAGTGCTTTTTTCAATCTCATTTTGGGGGTGGTGGGGGTGGGGGAGTGTGGGCAAGAGGGGAGGGCTCTTAGCGGGGGTTCTACCCCTTCCCCCTTCTGGTCAAGCTACTGTTTATCCGCTTCATTTGGTTTCAATTGCTCAACTAGGTATCGCCCCAACCCACAGGATACTGAGCACATCTCTATCACCCACACGTGGAGACTAACAAGGTGTGCCGGTGAGTCTGTTTTTCCCAAAGCAATTAGCCTACTACAGTAAAGGTTATCATAATGCTGATCTACTTTCTGTGTCTGCTTACTCAGTCATTCCACTTTCGTGCACACCTGAACACGGGTATTGTACGTACAAAACAGAAGGATCCTATACTAAAGATACAGATGGTACAATTTTGAAACTTCCGGGTCAAAATCGCCCGGGAATCTGTGTCAAAATGACAAAGAATTTTGGTCAAAATTACGCAGAATCAAAGTTAAATACAATCTTTTCAAACCAGTTTCCGGGTCAGGCTCCCTGTGACCCCGCCACCCGGGTCAATTCTGACCTGGGAGTTTTTAGAGTGATGCACGGAGCTCCGGAAGTGCCATTAGGCCTAGAGTTATCCACACAAACAATTTTAATCTGATCTCACCAAGTCGACCTTAAAGTCGAAAGTCGGCTTTATGTACAGTCGACTGTAAAGGCGACTAATCTCGCCAAGACGACCTACTGAATCTACTGACCTACTGAATCGTTTTTGCCTGGTTGTATTTTTATTTTTAAAAATTTAAATATGCAGTCTTTTTCTTAGCAGGTTTCGAGATAAATTATCTAATTCTCTGGGTGATTGGTATGACACTGCCGAAACTCAGTGCGAACCTTGTAACATGCTGGTAAAAACAGTGTACAAAATATTTCATATAAGTATACACAACGTTTTTGGACAGACATTTCGCAGTTTTGTACAGAATGCTCAGTGCTGGGGGCATCCTATGTCTCTTTTCGTCAATCACACTAAAGGGGTTAATCTAGGTCATCGGTATAGCTTCGGGGCTGTGTTTTGACGAACTGTATTCAAAATAATAAAGTAGGCCTACACGTACTTCTATTATTGACGGTGAGTGCTGTGAGCAGTAATACCGTTCAACATAATATGCGCATTTACTCTTTGTGAATCAAAATTAAAATTCGTCACAGTCAGTAAAAACAATGCCTCATATGACGATATCCATTTTGTTTGGCTGTAAAATCAATACAGATCATGCCAGTCGAGAAAGATTTTTACAGGTTGTCAACCATGGAATGTTGGACTTTAATACCAGAAACTGTTCCCTTTGAGCATTGGAACGTTCACATGCCAAAACTGTACAAAAGGAGTTTCTATTGTTAATTTTATCCCCAAACCGGGTGTACAATTCGAATTTGTCCTTTTATTAAAAGTTACGCAGAGAGCAAAAAGGGCCGCGGGGCTAAGAACCAAAGCGTGTCAAGGCACGGTCAAGGTCAGACTGGCATCGTCGTAAAAAAAAAATCATCAGAAACAAATTGTCTCCACATCCACTTTTACTTTGTAATGTCTTTCTTTTTCAACTCAATAATAAACATCGGAGAGTACCTCTCGGGCTGAAACTCCGCGAGGCAAAAAAACCCACTCTAACCCTTGCTGCGTCACTGAATTAAAAACAGACAGGCCTACGTACTTTCAGCATTCAGTATTCGTTAAAGAAATATTGACAAGGAACAGGTATTTCACAGAGTTTGTTTGCTGAGGTGTATTGTGACTAGAAAAACACACAAGGGTATACGCCGTTCTTAACAATTTGAACTTGTCTACTCCAAACACTATACCTTTAGACCCTTTGGTCTGTCTTTTGTTTATTTGATAATTTGTCCTCAACCTAGGCTCGATTTCACAAAGCACTAAAATTCATCCTTAGTTGTCAATCTTACCTAAACAGTGATTTGTATTGTGACATTACACTTTGCTTAGCAGTTGAACTTGGTTTGCACTTAAGATTAATCCCAGCTCTTTGTGAAATCGAGGAACAGCTTATTCGTTCTTACTCGTTTTTTACATAACATTTCTTAATGATACAAAAACTGCTAAATTTCATGTGCGAACAACATTTCAATAGTATGTGTAGGCCTATTAAATTTTTTGTTTACAGTTCCTGAATTAAAGACATCTCTAAACTGAATATAATACACTAACGCCAAATCAATCATATTTACAAAAAGGCCTAAAACGTATTTCGAATATTTTCCCGTAAGACCCTTAAACCTATGCGAGAGTAATGTATCTTTTCGTGACAGTAAATAGCAACCGTGTTACGTTTAATATACACAACGGCTGTTCATTTCGAAAACCCCACGCCCCCATGAAAATTAGGAACTTGTTTCCTTAACGATTTGTGTTTTTTTTTTATGCAAACATGGAAAACGACCGTTCCAAGTTTTCCTATTGTTTTACTGTGGTTTTGTTTCCTATGAAGTCTAAGAAGGTCATTTACTTAATGACCTTTCTCCACCCAGACTCTACTTGTCTTTAACACGATTGTCGATTGTAAACAGTTCCGTTTTTCACATTTTTGTATCCTCTGACTCTGAGTAAAATGCCTCGTTTACCTCGAATGCCGAACTCTTCTGAAGCGACCCGTTGGTCTTGACAAGGCCGTTCGATTTCGAATGAGTTTTGTTTTCTCTGTACTTGAACTTGTAACCAAGGACCCCACCAAAGATTATAATGATCAGCGCCAGCAAAGCGACGATTAGAAACAAGAAGACTTCAATCAGTGACTCCGCTTGGTCCTTGGTTAACTTGAAGCCCAAGCCTTCCCCGATGAAGACCTCCTCGCAGTCCGGGGTGGCCGAACCAAGCGGATTGTCGGGGCAAGACTCGGCAGCGGCCCGGCTGAGCTTGGGGAGGTAGTCGGTCCAGAACATCACCTTATCTTGTCGGTATGCTTCGCCTGGTGTGTCGTTTTTCAGTTGTATAAGCAGGTACTTCTCCGAGTCGCCGTACTTGGGCCAGTACGTCAGGTTGCCGCCCATCACGTCATCCGGGTTCACGTTCGGGTCTCTATTGAACAAAGATAAAATCAAAAGTGCATACATTTGTATTGATTCTTTCAAATGAAAGGGGTTTTAAGAAGTGTGACCCTGCGTGACAAAGAATCGAGCTATCTGGGAAAACACCTGCTTCAGGATGCAAGAGGTCGTGGGTCAGGGGACGGTGCTTGTAAAAGTTTCCAAGCTGCAACACCCAGAGTAAACAACAAGCCTTGGCCATGACGGTATTAAAAAGTACTACCTCCATACCTTGACAAAGGCTGTTTAAACGAAACCGGCACAAGCCTAATGGCGGGGACACGTGCAAGAACTGTACAAAGTGACATCTTCACACTGTTGGGGGGGGGGGGGGGGGTGATGTGATTTTGCAACCTCGTACATCGATGTACTCCGACTGCAGATCAGAACGTCATAGAGTACTGTCACGGTACTGGGACTTGCAGGGATCTGTGCAGGCTCCTCTATCTCACCGCGGGCGCACTTCAGTTGTGCAGCGCTAAACATTTTTTGGGAAGTAGTGCAACCGCCTTAGACAAGGCTAAGTAAACAGCGAAAGGGATAACCGAAATCGATCGTGCAATATTTACCGCTGTACATGACTCTGGTCTCAAAATTACAAGCGCGTCACGCGACCCTAGAAGTGAAGTTGCATCGCCCGAATTTTTTATCCAAATTGACGGTAAAACAATTTGTTGGAATGTTGAACATAATATTTGTCTGTAGTCGAGGAAGTTACAAACATTCGCTTACAAAACCTGTCATGGTGGTAACCGGGAAAGTTGACTGAAAACTAAAAAAAAAAAAAAAAAAAATCCGGGACCTGGTAATATCGTACGATACAGTCATAGTTATCTGCTACAATTTGTAACTTTCTTCATATTTCGTAAAACGAAGGACTTGTTGTACTCCAATGCATGATATCTTTACATGCATTAAACAAATAAATAAAATAAAATGTGACTTCGAACACTATTTGGTATAGTACACGGTGTCAAAAGCCCACAAAATTACGCAGTGGCTATAGAGAAAAGGGGCTCACAAGATCCATTAAAAAATTTCAGTAGTTTGACCACTGAATAATCTGAAAGGATTTGTTGTGCGATCTTGACTATTTTGTTGTTAATTAGTTTACCCTTACACCGATGCGTAATTTGCAATGTATAAAACTCGGGAAGAACCGTGTGCTAATCACTCATAGGATATTAACAAGCAACATATAACCGTGTTCTATACTACTCAGTTTTTATATAGTGCTTTTGAAACGTCACTATTTTTACTATGCAGAGCTATGTTTGGAATATTAAGACCTTACATGTAAAACATGTACAATATATTAAACATGTAACACCTTGTAACTGCGTACAATGTGTTGTGGTAGAAACTTAATGCAGACCACAATGCCAAAAACCCAGTCGAACCCATTCTCTTAACGATAATTGTACTGGGTTCTTAAAGCCTACGTGCTTACACAATTCACGGAATATGCACGACTGATGATCAACATGCACTTACTGTGGGAGCAAAATCTTTATAGAAGCAAACTTCTCCCAAGATTCAAACCAAAGGCCGGTTAAACTTAACAATTCCACCCAAAACACAATGGAAATGTGAGTTCTGCACTTCATGTCTGACTGGTTTCTCGGTCGGTACAGTGGCCCCTTTAATATGCTTTCCATAATTATACTTTAGGTTGTTAGAGATCATGCAAGTTGCGTCAACATAACATGTATTCAATGGAGGTAGTGTGATGAACACGAGCAAAGTCGGGTGCTCTTTTATAGCTCTTTGACCTTTTATAGTCAAATGGCCATTTAAATCACGCATGCGTGGTCTATGTTTCACTTGGACGCATTGAGTCAAAATATGGACACACTACTTTCATATCGTAAAATAATAAGTGGTACCTTAATAGTTGACATATTTTATTGGCATAAACCTACCACTTATCGTTAAGCCCACTTTTTGTGTGACTGCAAAAGTTTACAAAACTCTCCGTCACGTAACCCATGGAGGTCCCCATGCGTAACCTAACCGCCATCTTGACAAAGTGACGTAAAATTCATTAGTTGACTAGAGAAACCATGCTCTGGGGCTAGGTTGATCCAGTTGGACTAGCTAGTTCAACAATGCGGCGTTCGAGTGACATCTAGATCGACTATGGTTGAGTCTAGTCGACTCTAGTCAGCCACTCAAACTTGCTTCAAGATGCACGATATTCCTGAATCCTTTGCTAAAAAAAAACCCAAAGTGCCAACAACCCCCATGGAGGTCACAAGCACAGTACACTGCGTGTCTCCACTTTCGACTAATCTCTCTACCAGGGCATGTAATGGGGAAATGCGAGTACATATTAAGGGGCTCAAGTTAAGATTTATTTGTTGTACAAACCAAAGTAAAAAGGTCTCGTCTCTAATTATCTAGAGTAGCGCGTTTGCTTTTACATGATTACCTCTATCTCTGAGAGTTTCTAGTTTCAATACATCCTTCCTATTTCGTTAGTGGCTTTTGCTTTGCTTTTGTTCCCAGTTCCGTTCTCCGTCTGTCCTGTAAGTTCCATTAGTCCAGTTTCTTGTTTTAAGGTATTTCCACAAAACACTTGGTATTTGGGATATGCTTCCATAATTGCCTGTTTTATTTTTGTGTCTTGTATAATTTGTAGTCTGGTATATTTAAAGGAAAAAAACAACAAAACAAACAAACAATAACAACATCAACATCAAAAACAACAAAAGCAACAAAAACAACAACAGCAGCTGCAGTGGTAGCAACAACGGCATTAACAACTCACACAGAATTGGGTTAATGGCCTGACGTTTCACCCCAGTGTATAGAGTAATTCTTGAAAGGATAAATTAATAACACAACACACACAAGGAAACTATACCAGTGTACAGAAGTATACATGTTGAATGTTTGTGTTGAGTTTGTCAGTTTGCCGTTTTTGTTGTTGTTTTCTTTTCATTTATACATGATTTCATTTTGGCTTTCTTTTTTGTACTTCTTTAAACATTTTTGTCAAATTGACCTTCTGCGTGTATTTTACTTTATAGTACACTTTTCAACAGAGAATTACATGTGGAGATGAACTGAACTGAATTCAAGTTGAATGGTTGGACATACCCGCTTTTGGCAAAGTTTGACCAGTAGGTGATGACCCGATCACTGAGCTGCCTCTCGTCATCTGTGAAGCTGGACGCCATACTGAAAGGCAAACCAAACACGTAGGATAATTCCTCGCCGTGAGGGACCAGGTTGAGGCGTGGGTACCTGTCATCTGCTGAACTCCGGTGATCGAATATAGCCGCATGACACATGCCCAGCGGCGGCAACCCCTTCAACAGTCCGGAGAGGCTAGCGATGTAGTTGTAGTCCAACATAATCTCCACGAGAGATTTCATACGGGAAAAATCCTGGTCCATGCCCTGTTCCGTATAACCCCGAGTAACTGCAAGAGCTTTCATCTTACCCAGCCTCAGCAACTTTAACACATGATCGAACTGCTCTTGTGTTATTCCTTCCATAGGGTTGAATTCGGGAATGGTGCCCGAGTCTAAAATGACCGAGCCATCACCCGAAGTATGCAAGACCAGAAGGTCGTGAAACAAGTCCGGACGGTCAAATTCATAGGACAAGAAGACGTCATCGATGAACGGGACGAACACGATGGGTAAAGGACTGATTTTGTTGGCTACACTACTGCTGTGGGAGAAGAGCGATTCCGGCGACTTGCCTACATCCCGTAGACATTCGAGAACTCTTGAAGTATCTTTATATTTACACCCTGTAGCTTCCCCAATTAGGGTAGTGAGATCTGCAACATCGCTTCGACGGTCTAGGGCCTGTGTGCTTGCAATGGGTCCGCTATGGGTGGCAACACGTCTGAAGAGTGGGCGACTGCCATTAGCGAATAGGTGAAGGGACACGGCATCACCACCTGCAGACTGACCAAAGAGCGTCACCCTGCTTGGGTCGCCACCAAAAGCAGCAATGTTCTCGTTTACCCATTTCAGCGCTAGCTGTTGATCGAGCAGGCCGTAGTTCCCCTTAGCGTTCTCGTCGCCAGTACCCCAGAACCCAAAGAAATTGAGCCGGTAGTTGATGGTTACCACAACGACATTACCGCGAACTGCAAGGGCGGACCCGTCGTATCCACTCCCCTGACCTGTCAAGTAGCTCCCCCCATGGATGTAAAAGATGACAGCCAGTCCAGGCCCGGACACATTTCCATTCACGTCCACGGGAGTGTACACATTCAGTGACAGACAATCTTCATCAAGCTTCGTGGCTTCCGTCGGTATTTGCACTACGTAGTTCGGGTAGAATGTGGCCACGCCTGTTAGGTCTTGCCAGCACGACGGTCCGTACTTGGTCGCGTTGAATATGCCGTCCCACTGTGCCTTTGCCACCGGCGCACGAAACCTCATCTGTCCGGTCGGAGGCTCTGCGTAGGGTATCCCCTTAAAAGCCCAGTAATCACTCCCATCAAGTCCTTGGTGGACACCGCGAAGCTCACCTGAAGTTGTACCCACGATTGGGTCATAGACGCAGGCAATCGGGCCAACCATAAGCGCCATGCACGTCAAAGATGCAAGCACCGCCATTTCGAGTGATAACATTTGCCAAGAGACGCTGTGCGAAAAATGTACCACACTGCACACCTGAACTCGTAGGTGCCAATGTTGTTGAACTTGTAGGCGTACGCATGAATGGGTAATATTATTGACAAAAGAGTTCCTATTCAGTCAGACAAACTACGTGCTTGCTGACCAAGTCATACCCCAAAAAACAATGGAAGCTATTGAAATTTCGGAAATACAATTTCTTCAGCGAAGCATGAACTGACCAAGCTGGTACAATACACATTCAACAGTACACCAACGCTACACAAAGCATTACGGCAAAATTTACATGCAGGGGTCAGTGACAAACTAGTTTACGATTAGGTGCTCTGCAGTAGTAGCCCGTTATAAGCAACGCAGTGCCACCCATCGTCACTCTCAAAGAACAATATTCCACGGCCATGAATAATAAGGGTGAACAAATTCCACTTCTACTTTCCCGCAATGATTCACTAAAAATGATTTGATTACTCTCTTCAGAAGTGTTCACTCAATACAAAAATAAGGTAGAATTCCTCAATGGGTGTGTGCACCATTGGCAATTTTCCCAATTCCGTTTTTGCAAATCCTCATCTCGAGTAGGCCTACGTGGTGAAAGAAGACAACGGTGCCACACGTCCTGAGAAATTATTCACCTGACGCGACAGTTTTGGAGAAATATTAATATTAAAAAAAAAAAATAAAACCCGTGTGACACAGAAGCGGATATCCCCAACACCGTGCACATTATTCATGAAAACATGAAACTTGACACGCACATTTACATTCCCAAGGAAGTCACCTCAGCCGGGGGAATTCAATGTAATTGGGTCAAACGGCTTTATAAAAAGATGAAAATGTTTAAGCATTTAAAAAAAATGCAAGTTCACCCCACACAAGGCTAGAACAACGCAATAAAAACACATTTCATTTTAAAGGTATTATACAGGATTGGTAGAACTGACAAAATAGTCGTTGTCAGTGTCCATGATTTGTGCGATCAACCACAATGTACATGAAATAACAAACCTGTGAAAATTGGGCTTAACCCGTTGTGGGAGTCATTGGAGAAAATAGTGAAAAACCTTGCACAATTTTCAGCAATAGGCCTAAAGACATGCCCTTAATTGTGGTTGTAACAACCGAAATCGGCTGTTACCCTTTTTTATTTATAGGTTTTTAGATACAGTTTTCTCGAATATTACTTTATTTCAGAGTGAAATAATTCACAGGAAAAAAGGAAAGATTCTAGTATGAACTTCAAAATTAGTAAGCTTTCAGACTAAAATTAAACAGTTATGTATTTTATCCTTGTATATTGATAGGTCCACCTTTAATTATTATCATACAGAAATGTCAACTCGTTTTACTCTTGCACTTTGGTAAGGTAATACTTTTGTTTTGCACAGGCAGTATCCATTCAAATAGAGCTGAATAGAGTTGAACTGAGTGGTCTGGTTCTAATGTGATATCTCAAATACACTGCGCGTTACTGATACAGGAAGTCAGTGTTACATACTGTTCATATAATGTCTACGTTTTAGTACGCCGATTATGTACACTGTATTGTGGGAAAAAATGAGCAGCGATGACTTTTTGATTGTACCACGTCTGAGAGCATATCACAGTTTACATCAAAGCGCAGAATCGTATGCTTTTGTATTCATAAGGGGGAAAAGAAAACACGATGCTGCCCACACAATGTTGTATTAATGCTCGCATTGGCATCAGGGAACACCGTTAGCAATCGCGCTGTTCACTATCCATTAAAAGATGGCTATGTCAACAGAAATGTTTGCTTTGTACCTCGTGCTTCTGAAAGGCCTTTAAACAAAAAACCTTACTCAAAGAATCAGAATCATTCGGGAACTTTAGGGGGAAAACCAAAATCTTATTCCTTCTGTGCGCTAATTATAATTTAGTTAATAGTTATAGATTGATAAGTGCTCCAAAAAATTAATGACCATAAAAAAAACTTACTGGGTGAGAAGCACTGCGGCTGTTTTGATCTAAACATTAAACTAAACTTACATCGTGACGTAATAGTTATGCAAATGTCTTTACATTAATATTCATGACCTATGACATTAAAGGTGCTACTCTGTCGCAGATTGATCGAAGAATTTGGTAAAGTCCGCCCTCTCTGGAACTTGTTTGAATAAATAGTTTTTAGCCAACACAAGTGAAAGAAGATGAAGCGCTCATCGCATAATTATATTGGCTGTCTGCAATTATTTTGATGTGACATCAAGCAGGTAGAAGGTGGTACAGAATTCAGGGCAAAGTGCGCCGAGATACAGCTTTGAAGCATCGCCACTGACCTGTACACGCAGTGTAACCTGAGAGTGAAAATGGAGTAGTTTTTTTTGTCTTGCGGGAGACTTCGTTTCGAGTACCGGGATATCAAGTGAGATTGTAAGGTGTCAGTCGGCCCGTATCACTACCGTTGGATTCGTGGGCTCTGTGCATTAACTTATCTGGAAACACGCATAAGTATGTCCACGTAATAATTTAAACCCTAATGTTATTGAACAAAAATCAAAGAAAAGGCTTCGTGAGTAATATTTTGTCAAGATATAGAGATGCTTTAAGTGAAACACATTTATTGTTTATCTTTTCGTACTTGGCTCGATGCAACCAATGCGAGACATTCAAGCAAATCAGTCTGGTCTCTTTCTATAGAAGGAAAAAAAACACACAACCAAAACACATAGTCATCAGGGAATCCAACAAAGATGTCTACATGTAATAATAGAGTTTACGTATGGTCCCAATGGATCCCGTATCAATCAGACGCAATCTCTGATGGGGCTTCTGAATGCACCTGACCCCGTGACCTTTCCGGTAGCTCGCGATGTCCCGCAGCCTTTCAACACGCACCTATTGGATCAGGTTCAATGCTAATAATGTGCCAGTCAGTTGAATTCGGCTCAACCTGTATGAACCGAACGCCGTGAATACAAGAAGCAGAAAAGCGCATCTCAAAATACTTCAATGGCGTCAACATGAAGCCTGTAAAGCGAAAGGAGATATTTGGTTTCCAAATCTGAGCCTATTAGAATTGTACAATGTGCAAGTAAAGTGTTAAGGTCTTAAGAAAAAGTTTATATGCAAGAGAAAAAAAATCAATTGATGTTTGTGAGGCACCTAAATATGGTTCCGAATAATTCCAGGGCATACCGAGTGACATTTCCATAAGAATGGCTCGTCGCCATTCAAGTATATTATGATATGCAGGGAGTTGTCAGAGGGGGCAGGGGTCCCCCTGCGCTCAGAACGCTTGCCCCCTCCCACCCCACCACATGCCTACCCCCGCCCCCGGAAAAAACACAAACAAACAAAAGACTGGATAAGCAAATGACGATATGAACGAACATGAACACTCTTGGTTTTCGGAAGAGTCATTTCATTTCTATCAACTAATTTTTTTAAGATGCACCATCAAACTAACCTGTGACGTATTCATCAAGTTAAGGACTGGCCCCATGAATTACTGGGACCGGCAGGGAATCTCGTATTTATGAGTTTTGTTTTGAAGGTTTAGACACGTTTATTTGCATGGTTTCGATTGTGGCAATAGAAAATGGGTAACTTGTGAATGGGGGGGGGGGTGCATGTCACTTTCTCGACTTTGGTATTTCAAACCGAAACTCTTGAGGGTTTGGGTACTTGTCTGACTTTTACAAATCAGCTCTGGTTTACAGAACACGCCGTACGTGTGATTTATCAGATATGGTTTTGGGCAGGTCTTAAAACTCTAACATAACTCCCAAAACCGTTCATACTGGATGTCGTTATAACCAATGATCGAATTCCACATGCCGTTACAGACAGACTTTTATTGGTTGACATCGTAACACTCGGAGTCGTTTACCAGACAAGTTCAAATCTCCCCCGCCATCAAATCCCTCGCTCGGGTCCACGAAAAACCACCTGTCAAATTAACCCAGACGAGTACGACGCACCTGTAAAATTGATTCCCGGATGCTCCCAAACTACACGAGTTTCCCCCACAGGCGTCATTTTGATTTGCCGAATAGCGCTGCCTCCCTCATAGCGAACCACATGGAGAAAAGTTCAATTTGGAATAACACGAGAGCACTTGTTATGAGCCATGATTCGCGGTAGAACTAAACTTGCATTTTGATCTTGGAGAGGAAATTAGCTTCGATGAATCTCCCGGGCCAATTTTGCTCCTATCGATTTCACTACTTAAAAGATAATAAAATACATCAGTCCAACCTCCAGGGTCCAAATTCTTTAAGTTTTTTTGTTTATGCAGAAAATTAATTTTGCTTTTAAAAAAAGGGACCTGGCTCAACGAACTTCAACAGGGGAAAAATCAAACAGCGCTCTTCAGCGAGGTCAAAAGACGCGGCAAACCGTTGTGTTTTTTTGTGTGGGCAACTCAAAATTGCGCGGTTTCATTTGTTTGTTTACCTTTGTTTTGTTCTTGGTGACTTTTCCCGTCTTTAAATGCTGTTCTCTTGAGTATTGCGTACTTCATATTCATGAGCGTTCAGATTGCGGAAAAATAAATCAGATTTTTTTTTGATAATTACTTTTTCTCCAACAATCCCTAAACTTCATCAGACTCCAATGTCAGCTTAACTTCCATCGCATAAATCTACCGCAATTTATCTACAATGTTAGTCAATTTGAGACCTCCGACCAACGGGAAGCTATATTACTAGAGAATTGTGAATTATAGGCGCATACTACAGCTGTATAGTTATTAGTTCTATGTAATGGAATGCAGGTACTGTTTCAACTTAATAAGCTGAAGCCCACCATGACTGCACCTTTAAGGTGTTTCTTCTGTATTCAAGAAAAAATGCAGAATTGGCTTCCAACTGAACACCTTTTCCCTATTGATAATTTGTTTGACACGAGTGATTTGATGCCACGGTGTGTATGGCAGTTGAGTGCAAAGGACTTCAGGTGACATATCAGTTGAATGACTTGTACGGTGTGTGGTTACGGAGTTGGTTTTAACTGCTCGTAGAGGGCGACATGCAAACCAGACCGCATACAGTCAAACCGTGACTTACCCGAAGACCCATTTTCTTTATAAAGCCGTTCAGACGAAATCATTGCTCAAAAAAATCGAGTATGCTTTTCAACGACTTACAAACATTGGCTACGAGGCTATCATTAATTCTACTTCATTTATCATTGCTGTTGCAGCCGACGACTCAAGAAAGGCGCCAAAAACCGTTCAATTCGGACATTGGCCTTTATAACTTGGACCTGAAGGAAATTAAGCAATCTTCCTTAGCATTCTTGGTGCAGCTGTCTTAACTATTTGTCAACTTTTTGTGCACACAACATTTTCAAAAATGTAACTTTTATAGAATTCATTTGATAAGAGACTAACGGCAATACTCCAAAGATTCTGACCAAATGCTGGTTAAATTAACCAATCTATCCAATACATACCGAAAAGGTTTGTTCTGCACTTGTTGTCTGACTGGTCCCACGAACACAGGGACCCAAAAGCTTTGCATAATTTGATTTATTAAACAATTATGTGAGTTGTGCTGAAATTGCATGCACTCAAATAAACGAGAGATGTGATTTAACATCTTGTTCAACTGAACAACAATGTACACGAGGGGTCTTTAACAAGGCTTTAGCATAATTAACATGAACGATGACAGTCGGCAAGTGTACACGCACGAAATCAATTTATCAAAACTGACTAGACGAAGTTCCTTTCAAAGTCCAGATGTTTAGAAAAAAAATAACAATGACAAAAACGGATCTTTAATATAAAGCTTTACAGCCCCAGTTTTTTTACGTGGTCGTCAGAGCAATCTATTTGCAACAAGTTAGTCTGACCGAAATTGCTGGCGCCAACTCAAAAAAAGAAAAGAAAAAGATCCGATGAAAGGTTCTTGTTGCAGATTATTATTATTTTTTTGAAGAATCCGGATTTGTGAAAAGGGCATGTTTTTTTTGCTCGGCTTGTGAGTAAAAATGAAACACATCTAATATTTACAACAGGATTATCAAAAAACTTTCACAGATCTGAAGGGTGCCCTTGCTGCACATCAATCAACCAAAGTCTTCGTCGCTTTCAAGCGAGTCCCAGACTCGTGAGCTGGGGATTATCCGCTTAGCCATTTGGCTTACAGAAACGGTGCATTTTTAATCAAATTTTGATTCTAGCACGAGATCTGACAAAGTATAAATAAATTAACTCACTCACGTGAAAGGTATGAAATGCTTCTATAAGTTATTAACCACACGACCGGTTTGTATGAAATGAGATTTCACCACAGCATTCCTACGTCGATTAGTAATTGCCAAAATGTAATGGCCCCGACTGACCTCATGATTTGTGATACAGCCCTCTCGTGTCGCAATCCCTGAATACCGAGGTTTCGTCAAGCGTACTGCGGTGACTAATCAATCATAATACGCTTATTCAATGTTGCACCAATCACAGTAGTACAAAGTGAGTAATACAGA
>CM021530.1:17373922-17401631 GCA_010994315.2 Pisaster ochraceus
ATCGTTAAAATGAAAATGAGCGCCGAATCCACTTCTTCATTTGTTTGATTATCAGACCATTGGTAAGTTTTCTATGAGAAATGCACAGTTTTCCTCTCAAAAGGGCATCAAGTAGTTGAGAGATTTAGAGAAGTGAAGGATCCTGGAAAAAATCCCTAAGTAATTCACCAGATTCTCCTCCCGGCCCCGCGACCCCTAACCCCATCAGACAATTGCCAGTGCGGCAACCAAGCAGAATCCAAACCTCATGCACATACACTCAAAAGGATCACGTCAAAAAGAAGAAAAAAAGTTTCCCAATAACAAAGTTTTGTAATACTTGGAGTTGCCATGCAGTTACTGCGTTTGCAGTCGTTGGCATGGCTGTGAATAAGGCCGTACAGTCTGGTTGGATGGCCGTGACATTCAATGTACTCTAGAGGGAGCTTTTCTGGCCCTTTTCGAAATCACGGCTTTGACTGCAGCTCTTGCTTCGTCTACCTGTTTGCGTTTGAAGCCCCTACTGAAAGCGCGCGTATTAAAAAATAAAAATAAATCGACGGAGCCTAAGGGGGAGCCCATCGGGTCAGAACCATGATCTCGAAACCACGGCTCTGCTATGGAATGTGGGAAGAAGATCCAACACGAGTCCTAGTCTGTAGAGCTCCCCAAAAAGAAGGGTCAAAACAGAGAGAGAGGTAAAAATCTAATTGAGACCAAAGTATGACAAGAATAAAACAATACTTGCCCACTCTTGGCGAAGTTTGACCAGTAAGAAATGACCCGTTCGCTGAGATTGATCTCATCATCTGTGAAGACAGCGCCCATTCCCGAACCGTTAAAAGGTAATCCGAACAAAAATGGAATCTCCTCTCCGTGCGGTACCTGGTTGAGACTCGGGTACCTGTCATTAGCCTCGCACCGGTGGTCAAATATCCCCATGCGAACGGTTGGCGAGTTGGGCAAGAATGTCAAGAACAGTTTGAGTCTCATCAGAAAGCTCCATTCCATCATCATCTCCGTCATAGCTCGCATCCGGGCAAAATTATGGTCTGGCAGATTGCTGTCCATGTACTCGAAGGCTGTGGCAAGCTTTGCTAACTGATTTGAGCTGGTCCTGTTGAGCCAGCTGTCCCATTCGTCCTCTGTTAAACCAATGGTTGCATTGAATGTACTGCTACCAGGTAAATAGGTATTAATGACTTCCAAAGCTACAGAGCCATCCCCAGATGTAAAAAGGACCATAAAGTCGTGCTGCAAATGCAACTGAGTGGTAGTTAACGACACCATGTTGCCATCCAAAACCGGGAACCAAATCTGCGAGGTCGCCGCGGAAGACACGGTTTGTCCAGCTGCTAGAACATCTTCCATCGAACGTTCCCGGAGACATTGTACAAGCTCGGAGTTTGTGGAAGAAAAGCACCCCGCTGCCTTTCCAATGTCCCATGCGTGTTCTTTAAGTATTTTACCTGTTCTAATAGAAAATAAGGGGTGGAAGTACCCACTGTGCGCCGCTGCGCGGTGAAATAACGGTCTGCTCTTATTGGCAAAGAGGTGAAGTGTTACCGAGGCACCGCCAGCAGACTGACCGAAAAGCGTCACTCTGGTCGGGTCACCCCCAAACGCGGCAATGTTGTCATGGACCCACTGCAAGGCCAGTTGCTGGTCAAGCAGGCCGTAGTTTCCCGGTGCGTTCTCGTCGTCTGTGCACAGAAATCCGAAGACATTCAACCGATAGTTGATGGTGACCACTATGACATCGCCACGGGACGCTAGAGCGGACGCGTCATACCCACTCCCTTGCCCCGTCTCAAAACTTCCTCCGTGAATCCAGAACATCACCGCCAGACCGGTAAGTTTGTCCGTAGCTGGTGCGAAGATATTCAGAGTCAAGCAATCCTCGCTTATTCTCCGCGCCCTGTTTGGAATCTTCACCATATAATCCGGGTAGAAGATGGATACAGCTTGAATATCTTGTGGACAGGATGGTCCATAGGAAGTTGCATTGTAAACCGAGTTCCATGGTGATTTTGCAACGGGGGCTCTAAACCTCAACGGTCCCACAGGTGGCTCGGCATACGGGATGCCAAGGTACCGATAAAACTTGACTCCATCTAGTTCGTGTTTTCCTCCGCGTAATGGTCCGGTTGAGGTCCTGATGACCACCGCATCCACAATAACTACTAACAATGAAATGGCGACCAGCATTTCTCCCATCAAAGCCATTGTTTCTATGTGCCGTACCTTGCGTCCCAGAAAGGTTTTGCGAATTGAAACTTTTCACCATGTCATCGCTAGCGGTGCTATACCGGACACTTAAAAATAACTACTCGCATGCAAAGTCTACTTAAATACAGACTACCCCAGTAATTGGCAAGAGTTGGTTTTTCGAGCCTATCACTGGGCCAACTTAAAACGTCATCAGCCTTGTAAAGTCACCGGAACGCATAACATTCCATCAAAAATAGATTAGACTAAAGAGAGTTTAACCTTTGATTGATGTGTAATAATTATAGGTGTGCTGAACGAAGTCGATGTGAAACAAATGTGGGGTTTAGGGTCGTAGTCTATCACGCTCTGGGGAGTGTGGTGAAACAAGCGGCCTTTCAAATGCCGACGCGTCAACGTTACCATCTGTACATGATTTGGGCAGACTTGGGTCATTTTCATAAATTCTCCGTATTCGCAACCCCATCGTAAATAATTATTATCACTTTGTGCCAGGGGAACAGACTACTTTTACGCAAGCTTCACCTGAGCTTCGTCTGGATGAGTGAATGAAAAACAGGATGGTTGTATCACCATACATGAATGTTTATCGTATACCTTTTTGTAATTGATGCGCATTATACTGTCTTCGTTAATCGGCGACCCTTGCTCTATACGCTGCGACTTACGCGGACAATCTCTTCATCGGCGATAAAAACCGCAAACTTGCATTTCGCTTCATCTCATGGCCATTTATAACTGGCAATGAATTCAACTTTAATTCACAAGTCTGATAAGTTTGATGTGCCAAGAAAATTCATGCAAATTCATGCAAGTGGGAAAAATATGGTTCATCCGCTGCATAAAACTCAATACTTAATGGTCGTTGCCAGTTTTACAGACTGTTACTCTTAGTCCCAAAATAACACAGAAACAAAATTACTTAACCTACGGACGCGGGAAAGAGATGGAAGTTGTGGGTTGTCGGACATAAAATCAACAAAACACAAATTCAAATCACAGCCAAGCTAAGGAATAGTGACAGATGTACACAATCAATTCCGACTGCTGTAAAATCGAAACTACAGTTGTCGAATGTACAATCGCTTATTCCGTCCAACTAATACATGTTATTGCATCAGTTTTGCATCTTATGAAGCGTCGGTTTATACACACGCTCAAAATTACATTATTTTGTATTTCACATTGACGACTAGCCGACCGACCACTTTGTAGTTTGTGCTCTATCGAAACAATGTGCGTGTGTTTAGGGACGTCGGTCCTGTTAACTTAAGGAGGCGGGTAAAAGTCACGTGCTTAATAACACTTTATTGCTCTTCCTGATTCAAGTGACGAGTCTAATGTGCATCTATTATATCAACCTTGAAGTACATATCATTTAGGGACAGGCGAAAGATCAAGTAGGACAGCGTTCATTGGGGAAAAAGAAAAAACATGCGAGCTGTTTTGATTGTTTTGATTAAACTTGCGCAAATAATTCAGTATTTATTTATTTTTATTTTTTTTATTTATTTTTTTATACATTTATTTATTTATTTATTTATTTACTTATTATGTATGTATGTATTTATTTATTTATTTATTTAATTTATTTTTTTTTTTTTGGGGGGAGGGGTGAGAAACACCTTTCCGAATCACCCAAAGGAGGTAAAGAAACAAAGCATTCTCCTGAAGACTATCAGACCATACTGATCAAAACGTCGAGTTTGTTACACCACCGGTTCTTTTCTGAAACCCCACAACTTTGTTTTAAATGAGAGATGACCTAACATCCATCACAAGGCCGGACGACCACTTCAAGGTGAGGGCTACACTTAAACTGGTTTGGGCTGTCGACCCAAATCAACTGTCACCGGGGGCACGTTGCCACCTACTCCTGGGGCTGAAATAGGGTTACCCCCTTTACAGTCCATAAGGATGTAGGCATGGGTATCAACCACTAGAAGTCTCGTGGCTGGTAGAACAGAGTCCATTACCTTCCCAACATATAATGAGACTTTTCATGTACATGTACATGCTACCGCAAACCTTACTGGAAAGAAAACACCTCAAACCTAAGTGGTGTTCTAGCCAGGTTGATAAAATAGGCCGGTAAAAAATTCTTTCTAAGAATGACGTCACGAAATCAGGTATAACTCATGAGCCAATTCGTTATACCCAAATTTAATAACCTGGAACTGTTTGCTTTTTTCCCACAGAAGTGTCGTTTATCATGCCCTGAAATGATCCTCTGCTGCTAAGTAAATAAAGTCACTGGACACAGAAAATATTTGCAGAGAGGAAGCAGGTTACTATGCCAACATGACACGTACAGGTATCATCGAACTGTTTCCTTTAAAGCAAAACCAATAAAATGTGGTGGTTTTTTTTTCTCTTGTTGGTCTTGGCATTTCCACAACCCAGGTCCCCTTAGAAGTTTATACAGTACGGATTACTGCATTCACACCCCCACACACGAAATAAATTATTAAGAAGAAGAAGAAACAAAATCAATTAATTTTGGTTTGGTTAGAACAGTTCGAAACACCTGCCAGTCTTCTTGCGATGCAGTCATCTGTGCGTTCCCGAATGTAATTGTTGATTCGAACCTTCTATCGCATGTTTTATATATGCCAATGAAGAAATAAAACTGACCCTATCGAGCGGATCGCTGTAGTAAACGCTATTTTTTTAAATGATGTATAGGCCTACAGGGCTAGTTTTTTATTTCTCCATTTTAGAAAGTGAAAAAGTCTAAATCTTAAAATCAAGGCTGGATCAGCTGTGCAATAGACTAAATAAATTTAACGAAATCGATCAAACAATACAAAGAGTCTTGAGAGGATCTTTACTCTACTTTCACTAATTGTTCGTTTCTACGAATGCGCTCCACTCTTACGTGTTTCGGTATCATTGTAAACTGCCGCACAGTTACTAACTTTAAATCTGCGCTGAAACAAACGTCGCTTTCAGTCGACGCTTATTCTTCTAAGGGCTGCAAAGTAGTGCTTGTTTTCTTTTAAAGACAAAGTATACCTTTGGTTTTTGAAACCGTTCGATTGTTTCAATCGTATATAAATGTACAAAAAACTAGCCTAACCTGTGAAATTTCATTTCAAAAAGTGGTAGCGTTTTTTCGAGATATCGCCGAAAATCTGGAGCGGTTATGTCCGCGCAGGAAGAATAATCCGTAATTGGAATACACAATCTGCAAAAAACGTTTCATGCATGAAACGTTTCTCAGATTGCAATTTTTTTGAATCCCTTTCTCTAAAGCCACATTCCTTAGAAGGGAATTGTTTCTTAAAAATGGTACACCTTATCAACAGCTGCGTTGCTTCCCCCCAAAGAAGTTTTTATGGTCATTATTTTTTGGAGTAATTACCAAAAACGGACAGGAAACGGGGGTTCAGCCGATTGTACACAATATCCAGATAGCTTCATTGTGTTTACCTGTCCACAATTAATACCTTAAGGTCAGATATTAAACTATCCAGTTAAGTATAGTTCACCTTATCTTGGCAGTTTGGTTTACTTTGTAACCATGCTGCTTAGAACTATTTCCTGGCCCTTTGCACGTTCCGCTACGGTCGACCCACATGAAGACACACAACTCACACACGCCAGGGTCTAAATATCACAGTTACACAAAACCCTCTCCAAAAACTGAATAGCTCCATAAACACGTATTTGACACATTTAAAACTATACATTAAACACGTTTTTGCTGAACCAATTTAACGTACACTTGTAGGGTGAAAGACAATTAAGCTGTCAATCATCGTAGGTGAAGTAAGATTATATCTGAAAGATTTAATCTGGATGGAGTTTACGCATCGGCTTTTTTTTTTTTTTTGGGGGGGGGGGCGGTGCTTGTTTTCTTATTACCTTATTACAGAGTCCTTCACAGCGACCCATGTCTCTGGTTACAAGACTGCAAGAGACTATTGGCTGGCAGGGTAAAGTAGTCTGGTTCACTTCTTTGCAAAAAAAAATGGAGAGTTCATATATTGGCGTTCATCCAGGACAAGTGATGGTCCCACAGTGCCCGGTGTCAGAATTATGTGCCACAGCACATAATTCTGCGTTGAGCGCCATGAAAATTGGGCCCAAATGAACTCACATTAGCTTGATCACACTAGCGCGATTTCTGTGCACGAGGACTTCGGATACCCCCTGATGATTTCCTTAAATTGTGGTTTTTGTTTTACATCCGTCCCATAAGACCGTAATCTACAAGGAGCCTTCAAATCCGGTTTTGGTTCCATTTACATTTCCAGCCGCACCAAAAACATTTCCGAGTCTCAGGTGAGTTTCGAAACAACAGCGTTTGCTCGCACTTAATCTACGAGACTGACCGTGAACCAAATCTGGAACCGCAACCAGATCGCACCGTTTGGAGATGAAAACATAAGAGTTAGACGTGGCAAAGGTATTGGAAGTTTAGGAAACCATTATCTTATCATGGCCACAATGCCTGACAAGTATCACCTGAAACTAATAATAATATATGGATCTCTTCACACACAAGAATGCGCCTAATTGACGTTTCCACTAGGGAAAGGACACCGAGGGAGAATGGACCACACATGCAAGTTTGGGAATTGGCACTTACCCAGTTTTTGCAATATTAGTCCAGTAAGTTATCATTCGGTCACTCAATGCACGTTCATCTTCGGTAAACAGAGGCCCGATTCCCGAACCGTTGAAAGGCAAGCCGAACACGTAGGACAGCTCTTCTGAATGTGGCGCGCCGTTGAGCCAGGGGTATTTCACTCGAGGTGTGCTTCGATGATCGAACACGAACATACGCCTCGATTTGGCTCCAGCGTAGATGTTACTCAAAACCAGGTTCAGGCCGTAGAGAAAGTTTACGTCCAGCATGACGTTTGTGACCTGGTAAAGATTGTCTACAGTTTTGTCTGACACAGACCAGTCTCTGTATTCGTGATAAATGGCCAATGACCTGAATGGTTTATTTGAACTCTCATCAGAGAAGGTGAAAAACTGCACCAGTCTGTCAAAGTCGGTTTGGGAAAGTCCAGTCGACTGGTTAACTTGTTTATGAATTATGAAGGGGAGTAGTTCCAACAGGGGGGACCCGTCGTTTGATGTTATACCAGCTACGATGTCATATTGGCTGAAGCTGATTTCTTTTGGAGGGGAAGGCTGCTTGGGGTAGAAGTTTCCATCTATGACTGCCAGCCACAGCATGGGGATAATCGCCTCTCGGGCCACATCAAGACCCGCTTTCAAAACGACTTGGGCCGATTTGCTCCTCAGGCAGTCGACTAACATCTGTGTATCAAACAAGAGGTCACCTCTGTGATCACAGCCAGCTTTGAATGCTATTTGTTGGGCGTATTCCTTGAGCTGTTTCCCTACCGACTCCAGTCCGGTAGATCCGGCGAATATGCCACTGTGAGCAATGACCCTGTGGAACAGAGGCCGGCTTAGTGGAGCTGAGAGGTGGGCCATTGCTGTGGCACCACCGGCCGACTGACCAAATAGTGTTACCCTGGTCGGGTCACCTCCAAATGCTTCTATGTTGTCATGGACCCACTGCAAGGCCAGTTGCTGGTCAAGCAGGCCGTAGTTTCCCGGTGCGTTCTCGTCGTCTGTGCACAGAAAACCGAAGACGTTCAGCCGATAGTTGATGGTGACCACTATGACATCGCCACGGGACGCTAGAGCGGATGGGTCATATCCACTCCCTTGCCCCGTCTCACAGCTCCCACCGTGAATCCAGAACATCACAGCTACATTCCCAATCCTTTCTCTCCGTACAGGAGAAAAAATATTCAAAGTTAAACAATCCTCGCTTATTTCTTGAGCAGCCTTCGGGATACGGACCACGTAATCAGGGTAGTACCGCGACACATCCTCAATATTCTGTGGACAAGACGGCCCGTAGTTGCCCGCATCGAGAGTCCCCTCCCACGGTACTTTTGGTACTGGTGCTCGAAACCTTCGGAGTCCGATGGGTGGTTCGGCGTACGGGATACCGAGAAACACCTGATAGACGCGCCCGTTGAGCACCCGGGTTTTGCCGCGAACCCTTCCCGTTGATGTGCACACATCAACTTGGTCAGAACCGGACAAGACAGTGGACAGCACAATAATGAGCGTGAAAACCCGTGCCGAGAACATCAACAACATGCTTGCCGATTGAGTGTCCAAGTGAGAAAGCTGACGTTTACCTGCAGTGTACCCGTTCCCCATCTGCCGTCAGATGATGTCTATTATTAGCGTATTTAGATGTGCTCGTTGCCCATAGTATTTAAGCATGCACGCGCCCGATGAGATTCTCCTGCGTCTCATACATAATCCACATCAGGCAAACTCCTTGGGTATTTCTTCACATTACCCGTAGATCAGCCAATCTATCCATAATTACATGGTGCGTGTATTCTTCTAGCCTTAGACATCCACTCTGGGTTGGAAACTACAACTGCTATAGGAGGAAACACGAGTAAAATATGAAAATCAATCCGCTGGCAGTAGTCCCCGATGCGACCATCGTTGGTTAATAGGTCGATGCACTGCGCACGGCCGGCTGTGCCGAGCTCGTCTTCGTAGCCCCGGGCTGTCATTGATCAACTCCACTTGTATCGAATAATAAAAGCCACGGTCAACACATACGTGCTCAATTTTTATCGTATCAAGCGAACAAAGGTGTGTTTGCATTTGAAAAAAAAAGAAGGAAAAAAAATGAAAGCACTTCAATTCAACCTATATATGTAATTCTCACAAGACTGGATTTGTATATATATATATTTAATATGAATTATGCTAGAGGTTGGCATGGTTAACAAAGGAGGGTTGATAATCCGGTTTTGGATGAGGAAAATACTTGCCAGCTTCCCACTAAGATTGCCCTGATTGTGTATTTAAAAAAAAAAAAAATTAAAACAATCTGCTTGAAATTGATTTGCATGCACGACTAATAGTCACTTACAGTACTTTTGATTACACGGTGTCATTCGAGATCTGTTTCTTTCAGGTTGGCAAACCCTTATTTTTCTGTTGTAAAGATACCCCTTCCCACACAAATAAAATAAATAAATAAATATATAAATAAATAAATACAAATAAAATAAATCAATAAATACATGAATAAAATTAATATAAAATAAAGTAAATATTGATAACAATAAATGTAGATATAAATTAATAATAATTAATTTGTTATTTTAAAAATCGATGATATATAAACAATTTTGTATTTGCTTTATAGGAATAATACATTCCTACCGGTGCTTTTCATTTCGTGGTCGATTTGTTTTCTACACTATCAACTTCAATCGATATGACAAAACTACCAGCAAATAAAACCAGCAATCTACAAACCGTACCCTTGTATACTATTGAAAGTAAACATTACTGCAAAGGAATCCAGTCGGAAGCGAAAGCTTGCATGCACAAGCCCCAGACAGCCACGCTCCTTGAGCCCGAGACAAGACAAAGGAGTCAATTTAAAAATCGTGAGAAGTCCTTGGTCGTCTTGCTACGTGAGTGGTAGGAGCCGACCTAATTATTTTCTCCGCGTGTGGTGTTTTACCATTTCTAATAAACACAAGGCAACTGATTTTTGGGGTGAAATTATCCACTTAGTTTGCAAGTCTCTTTTATTCGAGAGACAAGTAAAATCTAGATACAATCACTGCCGTTGTTATTAAATTACGGGGACACAAAGCATTATAAAAGCATCGACTGGCCTTTGGCTCCCTTTTATTTTCTTCCTGTCGGCATTTATGCCGCTACAATAATACTCGACTACCTTTTTATTGATCAAGATGGTGCTGCCATGTTTACGTAATCGACAAAAATCGCACCATACGAAAATATAATGACGCACGCGATGTCTTCCGGGCTGTGTTTCTATCCGTGAAATGCGCAGTTGTTGTTCTTGAACGCACACACCGCAGGAAGCGAATCGCACCCACATTAAAGGGACTTAGGTGTAGCATTCGATGTTGAATGTGTCGAAGGATTTGTTAAGAAACAACTACATCGTAAAACCCCTGGGTAAATATCAATGAATTTTGCTCTCAACATTTCGGGGAAAACAATTTGTGCAGTTATAGGTATTTCTTATTTGTGTATAGGCATACAAGTAACAGCTGAATGTGTAGAAGGGTTTAATAGAAACATTTACATCGTAAAACCCCTGTCAATATCAATGGGTTTTGCTCTAAAATTTTCAGGGGGAAATTGGGTGCAATTATAGGTATTTCTCATCTACGTAAGCATAGCCTACAGCAGTTTTCCCAACATCGTGAATGCGACACCTCACAGTTTATCTAGTAATCATCAGTTTACCTTATCTTTATTCAAAGGCAGTAAACGTTCCACACTAGACAAAAAACAGTTCTGATAATAACCGACAAAGCTTTACCTAATTTTGATCCAATGACAGACACCATACGACAACAAAGTTTTCTCACCATCTTTCAATATGACACCTTATATTGATTCACAGACAGTACGCATTCTACACTAAAAAAAAATGTTGCAAACAACGACCAATACTATACCCAACTTCATTCACGCATGCCATCTCACTAGAAACGAAGCAATATTACATCTTATACTTCCCCCGAGTTTTGGGGTGTAAAACAGGACATTGATGAAAAACAGCTTTTGCTGATATTTTTATCCTGTATAAAGATGTAATAATAATAAAAAATACTAAAAAACAGGTCGCCTCAACATTCTTAAATGTTATACCTTATATTGATTCAAAGATAGTAAACATTCCACACTAAGTTTTGATAACCATCGTTCTTGATTCACAGACAGGAGCCATACTCAAACAAAAGTATCGCCAAATCCTTATATGTTATACCTTATTTTGATTCAAAGACAGTAAGCATAATATATACTAGTTTGCAGTTCCAACATTACAGATGCTGTGCCTTCTATCCCTCAACTCGTTCTCAAAAGGCAAGGCTGTACGTTCCATTTAAACTCAAACCTTATACGAGATGCATTGAACGGCGGCCAAATCGCCATAGTTCCGCCCTGCCTGAATGATTTAAATAGGCAGACAATTTATCTCTGCCCCCGTGCAGTGCTCTTTATTGTCTTTGGGAGGCAGTAATGAGCTTTTCTCAACGTGCTTTCGGTCTGAAATGAAGGATTTGGCGGGTTTTGACTTGCAAACACGGAACTGCGGCTTGAGATGGGGCACGAGCTCGGAGAATGAAACGTGACCAGGAATACACGCCCGAGGGAGCTACGGGTTAAGACGTGGAGCCAAGAATATCACGCAAAATTTGCTGGTTACCGGGGGACAGACAGTCTCAATTATCTGATTCTTCAATGTTCCAACTCAACTATAAGCGAAGCTGATTTTCCTCCAACAGCGCAATTGACATCGTTTTAAACATACCGCATCCTGTGTATAATTGTGGACCATTCTTTTGTTTCAGTGACTATCATCTTGTTTGGATGATGCTATTAAAACTAATAGGCAGGGCACTGTTTCACAAAATCCATGTCATACCATCTTAGACTGGTATCCTGCTATTTTAAAGCAAAATTATCTTCTAAGCAGCTCTATGAAAGTGTAAAAAATTAGCACGAATGTTTTCCTTTGAGTGCAAACTCCACAATAACTATAAACATAAAAAACAATAACCACCACTAGTAGGCCTACGACAACATTTTCTTGGGAATCATTTTTTGAAAACTTTAAAATTATGTCGTGGCTGAAGGATCGGAAACTATATCGTTAGAAATTATTGTTTCAATCTGGCAGCTCACTGATTAATCAGAAAATTCATACCTATGGGTTTTCGGGCATTGTTGTGCGAGTTATCGAGGTATTTGCGGTAACACCATGTGCAGTTTTTCAAGGCCACTTTATTCTGAAAAGAATTGTCCTGCTTATTAAGTACTAGTACTAATACTAGTTTACAAGGACTATTAGCAAATAGGCCGGGACTGCTATAATTTCGCTTAGTAGCACCAATTCTCAAGAAAACTAAATTTGAAAATAGCATTAGAAGATTCCCACCATTGCATTATTATTTTGATTACCATCAGCGACACAATAAACAAGCACAGAACACAAACAGATTTTCGTTGTTTCAATAAGGTGGGGACACCTTTTGATAACATTTTCACAAGTTTGTTGAAAGCTATATAGGTTGGGGACTATTTTCCCTCCTCCAAATACAACGGTGGAATGTGCCTTTAAATATGCGTGTCAACAAATCCATTCTATCTGGACAGGCCTACATCGGGAAAGTTTTTTTTCCATTGGCAAACCACGCACAATAAAATCCACGATGAATGATAAGATAAAAAAAAGGCTTTCAGAAAGGCGCTGTTTTGCAAATGCATATAGATAAAGTTGAGACCAAAATGGAGATGCAATCCTGCTTAAGTGGCTTGCCATTTGCCAAGGTAACGCTGCTGCTTTCAGAGTGTTGCTTTAGGTCTCACGTGCTTTTCTACAGGGATGAGTCTTTTCGTATTCATTGCAGATGTCCTTGATGCAATTTTATAATCGAAACAAACAAAACAAAACAACAGCAACACCCTCCCCCCAAAAAAAAGAGGGGGGAGAAACAAAGAAACAAAAAGTAACACCCAAATAAACAAACAAGCGGATCCACGAAAACAAAACACAAATTTAGAAACTAATAATAATAATGGTTTAAAATTTATTTTTTGTGTAAAAAGAAACCCTCAAGTGACCATTGACATAGCTAGCCATATTTGATTTATAAAGAAACCCCCCCCCCAAAAAAGACACAAAAAACCAAAAAAACAAAAACATAACAAAACAAAAACAACCACACTGTTTTGTTTTGATAGGCCAACGTTTGTATTAATTGACGAACTCCAACATCCTCTGAATTGTTCCTTATAAAATATACATTTTTTGTAAACAGCAAACCGAAAATTCTGACTCGCAAATGCCGGAAGAAAATGATATGCAAATAAATGGTTTCACGAGAGGTGTACAAATATAATTCAATTGACAACCGTTAACAACCTGCAAGATATTAATCAGTAAAACTAGATGCTATTTTTACTACACGTATCTGTATATCTGTCGTGTGCAAGTCTATTTATTACACCTATTTAGTCAAACAATTTTTAAAGGTGTACCTAAAACTACGGGCTTGGTCACCGAATTGTTATGAGAAAAACAAAAAGTTTTATGAGTGAAGTGTTGAACAAGATTATATAACCTGTTTCAAAGCAGTGTTATGAGTCCTGTCGGGTAAAAACAGATATCGTACATACAAACAAAATGCCATGTATACACCCAGTTAACAAAAATGCATATATTTTTTGTGAAGACCAAAATGACATGAACAGTTTAAACGCAGTAAATAAAAAAGACGGTTAAAGTTGACAGTGCTACATGTGTCTCGGTGACAAGGCATCAATGGGTCTTAAAAATGAGGCTTTGCTGAATTTCATCACCAGGAACTATTGTGTTATGAAACAACGCAACTTACTTCGCATTGTTCGAGTGATCGAAAAATCGCTTATTTGCTTATTTACAATTACATTTGATTATTTATATTTTGGGGTCCAAACACCAGGTTAAACTCGACGGACAGGCCAACCAAAGAAAATTGAGTGGTTCAGTTATCACATACAATAGATTTGTCCGAGTCCACCTCTTCATTTATTTGTAACTGTTATTCACATTAGAGAGTGGACAACCCAGCATTATGTTTGAAGCTAAAGCAGACAACACGGCTTCTAAGGCATCTCAACCTCATTTGGTGTCTCTTCGGGCTCTGTCTTGGCTGGACCCTCTTCCTTCTCTGGTACCGGTACATCATCCCCAACAGCTGCCTCTTCGTTCTTTGGTGCCTCACCCTCAACGGCTGGCTCTTCTTTCTGTGGTACCGCTTCCTTTTCTTCATCCATCTTTGGTTTTTGGTCGGTGTCCTCCATCGGGGCGTCGCTAGGCTTTCCGCCATTCCCAAGGTCGACTGAAGCCGTATCTGCATTCTCTACGACCGCATCCATGTGCTGAAGTGCCTGCCTGACTTCCTCGTCGTCATTCTGAGCTTCGTTGTCTGCCCCTTGCGTAGGTGGAGCCTCTACTTCCGGACTCTCTGAAAGTGCTGGACTATCTGGGATGAGCGGCTTGGTGTCTTCTGCGTCCATGGGAGGTGGTGATGGTGGTGGTAGATCGTCCATGGGAAAAGGCACCGATACAGCGATGGTAGACGGGAGGCTCGCTGAAGCCTTCTTCCAGGACTGTTGCCCCATCTCGGTGTCTCTCATCTGGGTACGCAAGAGAGTCTTCGACCTATCCCTGTACCCACAGGCTACAGCAACCAACACAATGCAAAGAAGACCAACAACGCCAAGTAAAATCAGTAAAACAACGATCACAGCTCCGGCCTCTGAAGCTGTGATACCCATGGCCCCTCCCAGCACTACACCGTCACAATCATCCGGTACTTCTCCATCCTCATCACATTGGCTGAAATCGGTGAGTTCCGGTATCAAGTTGAGCCAGAAATCGACTTTCGAGGCGCGATAAGCTTGAAGAGCGAGGACGTTCGGAGCTTGGAGGTAGATATACGTTTGACTTGCGTCTTCGTATTCAGGCCACATGACTGCAGCGTTTAGTTGATTTGGTGATCTGCAAACGATGCGGATAAAAAAAGGTAACAAAGAAATGATTAAGAAAGCACGAATGCAATGTCGTTGATACTTTTAGAAACAACACATTATTTTACATTCGAATGGGATGTGAAGGTGTGGAACGGATCTTTAAATCTGCATATAACCTGAATATTTAATAAGACAAATGCTTTGATGAAATTGCCTCTAAAAATATTGACAGTGTTGAGTGGTTATAATTATTTTGTCGCCTATTAAACGTCACTTAAGACTCACCCGTATTTGCCAAAGTTGGTCCAATACGTCATTATGGCGTCACTCAGGGAGCCCTCTTCCGTCGACCAAGAGGAATTATTACCGGTTTCCCCCCAGACGTACGGCAATACAGAACCATGCGGAGCACCTTTAAGCCAGGATGGGTATCTGAAACAGATGGTGTAAAAGGTTGGAAGATGAAGTGAGAGCGAAAGTAGGCTCGAATCGTTTGAATGTACATAGGCCTACGTTAGATAGAAATATTTAAGAGTTGTGGATCAATCACATTGAGCATTGTACTCAATGGTATCTTACGAGGAAAAATAACAAATCTATGTATTTGTTTATTATTATTATTCGTTATTATGAATGTCAACAGGGTATTTGAACATCTTTGCGGTTGGTTCGTGTTTGTTTGTTTGTTTGTTTTTTTCTGGTAGATAGCATCTCCTATCATCAGCGCGAAGTCTCGGTGACAATGAGACAGTTCAAAAGTAGGCCCTATTGGTTGGCAGCCGAATTCGTTCTTGCAGTTCTTGAAATAAAAAATTGCGAAAAGAAAACTAACGTCATTCTGCATACCGAGTGCACTAAACCGACTTTCGCGTGGCATCGCGTCTCCCGTTCGATTGCCGACCCCCCAACACGCACGCATTTTGGAAACTCTGTTAACAAATTTCCACCATATATCATCCCTACTAATCAAAGCACACCCTGATAGTCTTGTGACATCAAATTATCCGCTACTTCACGTTAATGCTGATGCTTTCCAAGTTGAGCACATCATCCGGGGGGGGGGGTGAGGTGCTTCTTGTAAAGCTCTGGTGATGAAGTCCCTCCTTTGTTAACCAATAACCAGAAGAATGTGCGTGGGTATAATGACATATTTGAATTGCGATTCCGCCACCACAGCTTGTGGCTCATGACTCTATCCACTTTGCTGAATCTCCCCCAGAGTGTTTTGCTTCGTCCCGATCATCTGTGGTATCCATCACGCGGGCTCATCGCAGCTGACACACACACACGGGGTAATGATGACTGGCAGCTCCGCCAGGAGTCTCTAGTCATTTTAAAGGGCAGCGTTTAAAGTTCCTATGAATGCTCGTTGAAACTTAAAGGGAAGGTACATCCTTGTTTTCCTCATTTTTTTTCAGAAGAGGCAATTAGTTCTGATTCTTCACACCTTAGACCTACATGATATTTCCGGGACTTTGTGCACGTTAATATCGGGCTTATTTCAGTTGCATCAACCGAAATAAGCAACTTTGACAGCATTTTAGGAAGAAATACTTCTCCTAAAGATAAGTACTTGGCATCTTGATTAAAAGTAATCATATCGTTCTTTTCTATAATTACCAAATTATGTACTTTGTCTTTAAAGCGAAGGCAAGACAAAAATTGAAATCATTATTATTGACCCAATTCACGTGACGTCATCATCACACTATCAATCAGTTACGCCATGTTGGCAGCCAATGTCTCCGTGTGGTGTCCAGTGTAGTAAGGCCACGCGGCGTATGCGTGCTTACCATTGACTCCCAAAGCGTGGCAGACATTAAGGCTGGTGCAAGGGGTCAAAGGCCGCCATCGCTGAGGTCAAACGTGCAAGCGCGGGGTTACACGTCACGCACAACTCTCAGCCAATGATAGGTCTTTCTTTTGACCGTCGTGAGGGCGCTGCTCGAGCTTGTGACGTCACATACAAGGGGTCTACAGCTACTGCATCACGGCAGGGCGACATTATGCGACGCCATTTTTACCTTCTGTAAATCTTCTAGGTGATACCGTTTAGTTTTGTTGACGGTTAAGATGTGCAATCACTTTAGGCCAAAATATCCTTCTGATTTAGGAACCAACTTAGGTACCCTAAGTTGGTTCCAAGGGGCAATCGTTCATTTACGTCTCACAATATAATAAGGGAAACAAACTTGAAACTTCAATTGAAAATGGTCATAATGTTTACAAAAAGTATCCTAACGTTTTCGAGAAAATGGATTGAAAACAGCCGTGCCTAGGTTGAGTTTAGTTTGTCATATATCCGTTATCTAAATTGACAAGCCTGGCGTGGGGGTGATGTAGGCGATAATTGTCAAACTTATTTTCAGTAACTTATTTATGCACGTGAATTGAATCACTTCGGAATGATGGCCTTCATTGGGTCCGACCATGCCTTTGAAAGTTGTTTTCCATGAGAGAGCGATCGATGTTAAAATAACACCTTGGCAAGTACAAGTTTATACTCGCTTCCCTCATTTTCGATTTATTTTGCCTAAAAGGCATCCTCCACCTCGTCCAAAACGGCCCTTCAATTTCGTTCTGCTAACCCTGCATGGCATTCCGTGCACATTTTGTGAGTTAACTTAATAAGACCGTCCGTCCCTCGCCACCCACTGATGTCCTATCGACTTCCACAACTAAACACCGGAGATGCGAGCGGGAGATAGTAATTGAATTTACCGGTATGGATTTGTTGCGTAGTGCCTTGACATGTGGGTAATTTGTACCACGGATCAGACATTCTGTTAAAGGTACGTCGTTGGTATGTACGGGAATTTTAATTTCATTCCTACTCCCTGGAACAATCTGTGAAACTTTTATCAAAATGGTATGGTTCCATCTCACATAAAAACATTGCCCAGTGGCTGCAGCACTTCAATAGTCAAATTTCAGGTTGAAAACCACATGTTTTTAGCGATCATTGCCGCATTTATAAGATTATTGTTTCGTCTCACACAAATTTTTTTTTAAACTGTCAAGTAAGCATACGCTGGTAACCACCTTGAGACTAGAGACACGAACAACTTTTTGAGGAAAACTACAAACAACTGATAAGAAGTAGTACGGTGCTCTGGAGGTGCCACTCCGACTTGTTGAGATTATGATTGTCTCTAAGATGTCGGATGTTGACAAATAGTTTAACTAATGATGACGACACAATAGGATGTCAACATCTTGAAAACGGGATGTCGACTTTGCAAAATTAATTTAACTTATGATGACGACAGGATGTCAACTTCATGAGATAATTTAACACAGAATGACGACATCTGGAAAATAGGATGTCAAATTCCCAAAATAATTTAACTCATTGTGACGCGGAGATGTCAACTTCCTATCAATTTAACACAATGATGACGACATCTTTAAAAAAAGGATGTCGACTTCCCGAAATAATCTAACTTATGATGACAACATAGCTGTCGACTTCACGAGATAACTTCACACAGGAGTGACGACATCTCGAAAGTTTGGTGTCGACTTCCCCAAAATTTAACGTATTACGACATAACAGGATGTCGACTTCCTGAGAAGTTGACGACATCTTGAGAGTATTATGTCGACTTCCCAAGATCACTATCTCAGGTTGGCGACCGTCTGGAAGCAAGCTAGGTTTGTCGACATCCTACGTTAGGATGTCGTCAATATGAGATAAGTTATCTTGGGACACTCTGGCGATAACTATGCACGATGTCAATGTCCAAATATTCATTTTTGGATTACAGTATGTTTTTCTGTAGTTATCATAATGGGTAAATCGTCTCAAATGGCACCTCCAAATCTCCGTAGAAAAGTAATGGGCGTTAATTTAACAGCTAAGCTAGCAACTCTTAAAGGGAACGTTACCTTTGGTTTTTTTTAACCGTTCAGTTGTTTTAACCCTATATAAATGTAAATATATGCAATAAAACTAACATCATTTCAAAAGTAGGTAGCGTTTTTGAGATACCGCCGAAAATCCGGAGCGGTTATGTCCACGCAGGAAGAAAAATCCGTAATTGCAAAACACAATCTGAGAAACATTACTGACAGTAACATTTCTCAGATTCAAATTATTGGGGATGAAAACTGATGATATCTTTTTCCATACCCACATTACTTCGAAGTGAAATGATACTCATAATGCTTTATAGTACCGAAACCAAGTAAGTTTTCATTGCCATTAATTTGAAGAGTGATTACCAAACGTATACACATTTTTAACAACGTAATAACACATTGTAGCCATTTAAAAGATTATCATAGACGAGGAAACTTTCTTCAAAATAATTCCTTACAAAACAAAGAAGTTGCGTGTAGATTATAATGGCAATACATGTACTGTCCCAAATTGTTGTTTAACATTTGGGAATGCAACAACAATTATGATGTATATCATATTTGACTGTGAAGTACGCGGGGAAATCTCTAATGTTCAAAAGCTTGGAAAATGACGGTGTGATATGAAGGAGCTTCAGACAGTAAACACAATATTGCGTTCACACTGAAGCACAGTCTGAGCACGTGGTAGCCAAAAAGGAAATCACGGTCGTCTGGGGTGACTTGTTCTGTAGATGCACAAACTCCCATCAAGAGTATTGTGACATTTTCGACTTGAGAATCAAAGGTACATGGGTGTAAAAAAAAGCCCCTTTTCAATTTGCCTCCATCAAAACATAGCACTCTGTTGCCTCCCACCCACAGCAATATGTTGTTGGCCCTCCGTCGTGGTACAATGAACTTCCGGCACGCCTATTACAAACTGGCGATTTATGTTGCGAGACGAAACAATCCGTCTTTTAAACAAATATTTAAGAAAAGTGTTCGGCACATCGAATCCGATTTTACTCGCAAGGCGAAATAAGACAAATTAAAAATGGGACCTTTGAGAAGTTTATTTCATGCGAAGTATGTACGTTTAAAACTTGCCACGTAATGTTTAAATGTACAGACTTTATCGGGAAATATTATTTTGCCATCCTTGTACAAACACGCCATATTGACAGATAACAGCATCAGGAGAAACCGCTGTTGGCGGGAAGTTCATTTTGAGCAGCAGTCTACGTATCCGAGCGTAATCCGTCTCGGCTGTCTCCGTTAATTACGGAACAAATCTTGGAGCGTTTCGATTTATGCGGTAGATTTTGTCTAACAACTGCCAGGAATGGGTAATTTCACTGCAATGGAGACGGAACGTGACAACTTAATGACAATATTTTCATAGAACAGTCTCAAGGGTTTACTGGTGGATCTATTGCATAGATATTTGGACATTAAACAGTGGTGCTGGTGAACTCTTTTAGTTTCCCACAGGGATTTTCAGCGGTTTGTTGTTTGTTTTTTGAACAAGCTCCGTTTCTGATGAAAACCTTTAGGAACATACTGATCGAAACGTCGCGAGTTGTTACACCACCGGTTTAGTGTTTCAGAGCCATCACAACTCATGAACCCTACCCTCTATAACAATCCAACCCTTCTAACACAATCTGACATCATAGCAGCTTTGTAAACTAGCATTTTACTAGTCAAGTCCAGATATGTGAATCAGCCAAAATACGCAGTTGGATTTTGCAGCTTGGTAAGGGATATATAGCAGATTCCATTCCCATTTAAAGAGACCATTCCCCCTGATAATGATCTTATATTTATCCTATATAAATATTAGTGAGATGAATTTAAAACAAACCCATTGACAAACGTTTCAAATCCAACATAAAGTGATAAGAAATAAATGTTATGCTTACATAACTATTTAAAATTAAAAGTAAAAACAGAAGAAGAAAATGCTTACCCCTGGTCAGAGTTGGTCTGTTGGTCAAATACGTAGAGGTGGACACTCTGAGCGAGATTGGCCACCTGTCGAAGTAGCAACACAGTCGGTAACAAGTAGCGAGAGTCAGTGTTTAAATCAACAGCTTGCTGGAGATGCAGCATTCCGTCGGTTGAGATGTCATCGAGGGTGATGAGGTATTCGTGGTTTAGTGCAGCCTGGAGAAGACCCCGCTCACTACCGCCTCCATGAGTGTTGCCATCATCCGCGACGAAGCGTCCTGAATATGCTTCCCACGCCTCGCGAGAGAGAGGTCCCTGTCCAAGTGAGTCCAAGACCGGTGAGCCGTCACTCGAAGAGAAGCCGACGATTAAATCATGTTTGGCTTCCAGATCTTGCAAGGTTTGGGTACCAAAGGTGGTCACGGGACCCCAAACCAGAGTCTCAGTGTGTCCGGACTTCACTTGCTCCTGGCCATTCATAAGATCGTAAAGAGGAAGTGCTCTCAAGCAGTCCACATACTCGGAGTCCACGCATCCCACCGCTGCAGCCAGAGCCTCGGCGTGCTCAACATTATTGACGGACTCGAGGGGATACGACGAGGAAATGCTTTGAAGGATAGCTCTGGAGAAAAGGTCCCTACTTTCCGACATTGCAAGGTGCTGAAGGATGCTGTTAGCACCTACATCATGGCCAAATAGTGTTACTTTAGTTGGATCCCCACCGAACTCAGCGATGTTGTCTTTCACCCACTGCAAGGCGAGACGTTGGTCCATAAGTCCATAGTTACCTGTGGAAGAATCATCCCCTGTACTGAGGAATCCCAGTGGGCCAAGACGATAATTTAGGGTGACCACAACGACACCTCTAGAAGCTAGATCCGTACCATCATAAGCAGCTGCCCGTCCGGTTATAAACGATCCACCATGCAGCCACACCATGACAGCTTCACTAACAGCATCAGCTGGAGCGTAAACATTCAGAGTGAGGCAGTCTTCACTAACTACCCTTGCTTCTTCAGGAAGGTCCTGCAACTTAGCATTACTCTGCATGTCCTGTGGGCAAGACGCCCCGTGTTTGTCAGCAGCCCGGGTTCCTTCCCACGGTGTCTTTGGCACGGGGGCCCCAAACCGGAGACTTCCGATGGGTGGCTCGGCGTAGGGGATACCCAGAAAGAAACTGCCACTGGTGTCATCAAACACACCACTGAGTATGCCCGTAGTTGTGGTAATATTGACTACATCTGATTCAGATTGAACTTTCTCCAAGGGAAATAACATCAAACACGACACAACAATTAAAATAACTGAAGATGGTGGGTTTGTAACATAACCAGCCATTGCGAACGACGTGGAGCAACTGATTTATCCCAAACCGGGTAACTGCGCGAATGTTTACATGGGTGGCAAAACCACTCAATCTAAAGCTTTCCAGTATACTTAGAAAGGGATTTCATTTGAAGGGGGATTTGACTAACAATGAGCAACAAGATGCTGGTATAGTACATTTGCCTGGACAGTAATAACAGGTTCAGTCATGCGAAGAAACCTTTGAGAAAGATACACGTATCGTTCTTAAGCAGTGCAGCTTTTAGCACCTTTGCAAGGTTGACCAACGTGAGCAGTCTGCCCAGTCCGAGTTACAAGAAAGCAGAGGGCGTCAACCCACACCTTAAACAGCATGACCCTGGTCGTATTATGCAGGTATTCAAGCATCCCAGCACACAATGTTTTATAAGAGGATATTGTGAATTACAGAATCAGTCATTTTGACTGAAAAAGTAGCAACATATAAATAAAATAAATAACCACCATCTATTTAGAAAAAGAAGAAAAAAGAAGGCTGGACAGTTCTTTTAAGAATTAAGTTGTCTCCCGAAATATTCTCCCGAATTCCAAAATCTACTCCGCGGCAGTAGAATAAAAAACAAGACCTAGTTTCCTAAGAATAAATCTACACAGCTATGCACATGGTGTAACCGCAAACCGAATATACAAAAAAAAGAAGATAATCATTATAACTTCACACAATCCCCTACAAAACATGAACTGTGTACCACGGCGTTTTCAATACAACACGATTACCTAATATGATGATTCAGGTACAGGTTTTCATGTTTATTTAGTAATCCACAGTACCGTTTTAAACCAAAGAAAGTAAACCACAAACAGTTACAATGAAATTGTAGAGATGAGAATAAAGTAAATGTGATACTGGGGAGGGATCCATTAAGAAGCAAAGCTTTCATGACAATGGTCTATATAATAACAATGGTGATGATAGTTCATAGGTTAGTTGGAAGGCAAGTTTATTGAAGTCTAGAGGATGGGACGAGTTCGTTTAAAAAGAAAAACATGATGTGAGATGGAGAAAAACATGTACAAATGCACCGAAATACTTTTAACATGACTGTACGCGTCTTTAAACTTTATAAAATGGGTGATGCTTTATCAGGCATGATATTTGGTCCTTGTGGAAACACTTAGCAAATGTTATTGTGTACAAAGGCTGATCTACATGTAAATATGGTATAGGTTTTTTTTTACATTCACGTTTCAGGATATCTAATAATAATTTTGCTGAGTTTTCTGGGGGGACAGAAATAAAAAATCAGATTAAAGTGGAAAACATATCAGCTTTCTTTGCCTTTTTACGTGATGGACTAGGATAAATTTTGATAGGTTGGTTCGTTGTGGTGATTGTTGTCTGTTTTTTGTGGCTTCTCCCGCAGTGTGAAATCAACAAATCTCCCACACAGAAGCCAGGAAACCTTAAATCTGGCAACGATCTCACTTTACAATCGATTTGATTCAAACGGTTCATCCAACACAACGAATTGCCGACGACAATACTTGTTCTTAGCTTGGCAAGTGTTCGGAATGCGCTACTCTGCAACAATTACAAGTTCAGCTGTGTAACCGTTCAAAACAGTTTCGCTGAAATCGCTGTTTAACCACTCAAGAAGTAGAAAAGGATGCTTATCTTAAATCTCAATGGAACAGTATAATTGCTATATCAAATAATGTATCAATGCTCTCCATAGGTGCAATGTAGCGTCAATAGAGTGCTACCACTGGCACATTCCATAGAGATAACAGCCCGATCCTCGGCGATGACTTCTGGAGTGTGGGCGTTGAATATCAAGGCCGTGACAGATACCTTAACATTTCAGGCATTTGCGAAGCCCACAGTTATAATATACCTGGATGACAATCCAACAGCTCATGGCAACTCAACACCCATCCCTTTTGGACTCGTGATGAGTTTGGTATGCCGAGCCCCGTGCCATACGTGGTTGACAGTGTTTGCTCACTATAGGGGGGTCCACGGGCTGAACGACAACAACTAAAACCAGCATCAACAATTGTCTAAATAGTCCATCCGGCTTCTCTAACACTTTAAAGATAGCTATAAATGTATTTTCCACAAATCTGGCCCGACAAACACCCATAGCATAACGTTGTACCTTCACATTGAAGGCATCGTGAACGTAAATTGTCCATCATTCAACCATTCAAACATTAAGCTCAAGAAAAAGTCACGATTTCAGTAAATAACATATAAATTTATATAAACCGAAACACAAATTTGAGAAAGATGCACATTTTCACTCAATATTGTCTCTTGTACATGGTGGTAATTGTAAATTCATGATGGAGCCTCAATTTGGTCTCACACTTGCCTTCAAGGACGAGGCTTGTCCTAATGATATACAATGTAAAACCATTTTCTTCCTCCATGGTACAACATACATATATTAAAAATCACAGTTTTTTCCAAAATGAGAGTCTTATACCAAAAATGGCACAAAAACCACATTCCAAATGGGAGCTTCACATCACGCCTAAGCTGAAAGTATACGAAGCTTTCTAATGGTGCATCAGGAATGAGAGTTAAAAGTGTGTGAAATTCCTGAAAACAACATCTTGGTTGGACACAATCTGGACCAATTCTCTCTCCCTTTGGAGATTGCTTTACTTCTTTCAAACACATTTTAATGTATAAGGACATTTTGAGAAAACCCTGAAATCAGGAAAAACATCCTAAACAAAATCACTTCCCTGATGTATGGAGTAGGTGTGTGTGGGGTTGGGTCAACTAGACTCCCAAACAAGCCTCTTCAGACAGGTTCACCGCTCACCTTATTTAAATGCATTTACTTACGGCTAAACACTACCCGAGTTTTCGACTAGCAGTGCATGGATCGTTTCAAGATTGTACAACAAATACACATTCAATATGCAAGAGTTACGATGTACTGTATTATGGGCAACTGTCATCCACAAGGTATTGTTTTAATATTATTAATAATAACAACAATCATATGTAAGTTATTTTGCGCATTCTCAAGCCAAGCAGACTCCTCAAAGCGCCTTACACTATTACTACCCCCATTGTTCATTGGTCGCACACACAGGTTGCTTATCATTCACATCAACAATCTCTACACCTGGTATCCATTTACTTCTGGGTGATGGGAAGGAATCATGGTTAGGTAGCATGCCCAAGAACATAATCACGGCCGGGATTCGAACCCGCACTCTAACGCACTCAGCCACACTCTCGTAACTCGAAACCACGCGATCACAATGCTTTAACTGTGGCTGTCCAGCGACAGAAAAACAATATTAGAACAAAACTATGATTTAGTTTGGTACATGAATCAATTAAATTCAAGTCTCGTGTGTGCAAGTAGACAGGAAACCAGACACTGAAGTACAAGTTCACCACAAAGATAAGACTATTGTTACTTCTTAAATCATAGAGCTAAAGCATATGCCCCAAAATAAAGCGACAAACGTTTCTTTTGACACACTGTTATACATCTTTTTTGTTTTTTAATGTCTTAATAAAATACATACTTATGCAGAAGCAATATTGTTCACATCGTCTGTTTTTAACAGAAAGTAAACATCAATAATTTTTCTGAAATAAAAAGATCATTTGAATCCTCAAGTTTCAATTCAAGGAAAATAGACAAACACAATTTGACAAAATCGTCCAAATGAGTACATAATTGCCAACATGTTTGAGAAAACATCACTCGCGGCAAAAATGTACACTGATTCATTTATATTGCGCAAGTTACATGGTAAGAATATGTCCGGATGCGCACCACTCTGTTGAAAAACAAGGGTGGGGTCCAAGGCTTGCTTTCAGATAAAGTGATGCATTGATCGCTGCAAACTTGAACTGGGTAGTCTCTATTTATGGAAAACAAGATACATCTTTGGATTAGACGCAGCCAAATTCAACATCACCTAACTGGTATTAAAAATGCGGGGAGAGGTGGTCTGGACCAACCTCTGTTTCGAGATACCCCCTCTTTTGACCGCACACCAAAGCAATGGAAACTACAGTTTTTACATTAAGGTGTCTTTGTGAACCTCAATTCCGGTATTTTATAAATTGTTTAACATCCTCTCCCGTTGGCATAATCCTAAGTTCAGGTACAAACTGAAAAGTTGTTTCATCTAGAAACACATCCTGGGTGTCAACTCGCCACTGAATGTGTTCCTTTTTCTTTTGCAAAATATCAAAATAGTAATAACAGGTTACACAGTTGGTCTATCCTTTCAAGTTGTACACGTGTACAGACAAAAACAAAAACATGTATAAACACAGTGGAAACGAATGGGAGATATCACCTCACACGACCACATTTTGTTTTCAACCCAAACGGACTGTGACGTTACTATTACCATCACTTTTCTTCAGCAGGTACATATTGACTTAAAACGTCCCAGTTAGGTCATTCGCAAGCTTGCTCATATCAGGTAACATTGGCGATATTAAACTAGCTCTACCACCGAAAGGGCATCAATATTTGAACTATCTGATTGTGCTGTACTAAGTCCAAGTATGAGAACTTTCAATTTCCAACTCTGCAACCAATTAGAGTCGGCAGATGCAGCTGAACTCTCTGAGACGATTGACAGTTGTTTTTCACCTCTGGATTGTGAAAGCTGTGTTCATAAGCCCTTTTCACACGAGAGGAATTTAGCATGGGTCCCTTGCTAAATTTTAACATGGTTTGTAACATTTTACAAAATGTATCTTGTGCGAAAGGACAACAACCACTGTACTACTATCAGGCAGGTCACCTCATTAACGAACACTTTCATTTTGCAGCATTATTGACGATTGTTTCCAATTTTGTTGATGTAGCGCTTACAAATCGTTCTCCCGATTAAATAAATACATTTTTGTTTTAAATAATCCAGTATACTATCTACAGACATTCAGACTTGCTTGTTTTATTAGTTACACATTATGGTACAGCACTTACATTCAAGTGTGCATGCAACTTGTTTTAAAAATCATAAGAAAGTGTTTCTTTCTTGTCTGAGCTCAATAAGCCATTTGAAGATATGGTCGACACACTATAATTGCACTGTTTGGGTTGGGTAAAACTGTCTGTATACCAATGTTTGGGCCAGGATTTGGTAACAGGGTGTCCAAATTTGCTGGAAGTTTAAAAGTTGGGAGTCCAAATTGTTACATTATATATGTAAATGACAGACAAACAGGGTGTCCAAATTTAAAAGAGGGTGTCTAAAAGACACCCAGGCACCCCTCTGGCTAACACTATACTGTATAACCCCAAAACAAAATGGTGTACAAAAATGGGTTTGAGATCAATTATATTTAACATGAAGTTTCAGCTAAGTCCTTGGCTTTATTCAAAATCATGGGGCAAAATAGTCCAGTCCCCTTAATGGTGTTATGAGATTCAGTAATCATTACTGCTATTGCACATGGGGTACTTGACCAAGATAACTGCAGCATGATAAAGGCCTGGGCCCAATTTCATTGAGCTACTTAAACATAAAAAGTAGCTGAGCACAAACAAAATTATGCTTACCTGGATAAGGTTATCAGCCAAAATATCATGTCACACATACTATCTGTGACTGGTATCCTGCCTATTTTTGCTTAGCATATAAATTGCTGAAGCAATAGTTGTTGTTTTTTACACATGTTTTATGACACCGTGCCCATTTTCATAGAGCTAGGTACAAAGAGTACCTAAGCACAACAAAATGGTGCTTACCATAATCGGGTAACCAACAGAAATACCATGTCACAGATACCATCTGTGACTGGTATCCTGCTTATTTCTGCTTTATA
>CM021530.1:17505386-17524522 GCA_010994315.2 Pisaster ochraceus
ACTCAAAAATCATGCGCTCTTTCTCCTGAAGACGATCAGAGCACACTGATCGAAACTTTGAGTTGTTCAACCACTGATTTTTCTCAGAACCACCCCCAGAAAGTTTATTTACACGGTGTGTCCACGAACCTCTCTTAATTTGTTACTTTTTAGCTCCAGTTATTAAAAATAAATACAGAGCTGTGGAACAGCGACTTTTCTCCTGGTGGCAGCAGCTTCAAAAATAATCTTAAGTCATAGTTTTCATCTTATTTGGTTTTGTTTATGCACAACTCGGGGAAGCACAGAGTATACAGTGCTTATCACACATTGGTGTAAGGTCTTTTAAAAAGATAACAATAACAATAAAAAGACCTATTCTTTATGCCTGATGCAATTATTACACCCATTAAGTTTCATCTTGTTTTGAACATGCCATAGAAAAGCCTTGTTCCCTTAATTTGTGCAACTCAAAAAGTCTTTTTAGCTTTCAGTCTCAAATTTGAATTTTGTTAGGCTTTGCATCATGTTGAGTCAACATTAGTTTCAGTTTGTGGTCATTTAGGGCTGTCAAGTTTGGCAAGAAATGTCAATGATATCTCTATACAAATATTGGCTGCACAAGAGTGCACTGTTACAGAATATAATCACGAGGTGAAATCTGGACTATTCCATGTCACGGGGGCGAAGCCAAGTGAAATGGAAAAGCCAGATTACACCAAGTGATTAAATTCTGTGACAATGCAAAAACTAAATACATTCAATACCAGTACAGATCCTTGTCATATTAAGCTTGTTCACAACAAACCCCAAAATAGACACAAAAACTCTTCCACCCCCCACTTGGAAAATTCGAAAAATAACTTCTAAACAAAATGGACCACTCCATGTAAACACCAACCTTGTCCGCCATGACACGACCTTGCCTAGTTTGGAAAAACGGGTGGGGAACAATTATTTTGGGATGGATGCCGCAAAGTGTCCAATAATTATCCATATTGGACTTTAATTTTAAATTTTGGAGCAGCGCAGCAAAATATTGGATGACACGTGAAAAGTGTTCCACAAGGATCTCTAGGTGTGGTTATATAAATTGACTTATTGAACAGTGTCTTGTTTTCCATGATTGAAGAAATTACGATGGGAGACTTTTGAACGCTAGCTGGCAGCAGCCTAATAGCCAGGAAATTTTCATCGTTTATGTAGTTCTGAGCATGCGCACTTTTCCTGGCAAGTCTGCTGCCACCTAGTGCCCCAAAAGTCTCCCATAACATGACAGTTTTTACCGACAAAAATGTGAAAAAGGGGGCAAGTACATGTGCTTCTGTACATGTGCTTCTGTACCAGCATGCTCAACAAAATATACAATACAGTAACATACTTTACATGCTGCAAACAAACTGTGCGTTCAGGAACTACCCCTCCCACAGGACAAAACAAATATTCAATTCCACTTTTGTTTACCTCAACTTGCGTTCATGTAATACCTGTAATGTGATCGAGCAATTGATTATCTCACTTTTTAACTATTAGTTTTAATTTATTTTTGTTCCGATAGCATCTTTTTATATTTGCATATTTACAGTTTTGTCGTTACTTAGTTTATTTTTGATGATTTTTTTTTCATTTTGTTGCCATCGTGTTCGTGTCAACGTGACAATGGTAGTCCCAGGTCCGGAACCAGGGCGTGGCTCTAGGGCGCTTATACCCCTCCCACTTAGTGACCTGTGAAGCTACTTACATGTATATGGAAGTGAAGGATCCATGACAACCAATGAGAGCAAGGCTTACTTAAGTCTGTTTTGGAGCGATTACCCGGGTTGACCAATACGGATTGGTCTTGTAAATGAGTGGCTGAAAGTTTGGCAGGAGCAAATTAATTGGCACTTTGTCACAGCTTTTGTTACTGAATTGAATTAAACAAATTCACTGGAGTACATGTGCATCAATGCGTAGCCATATCTCACGATTCCAAGGACCTATTCTTGTTGCTCAAACGAAAGAAAACAAAATTCTTTCAAATAAATGCAAAGAACCAACAGTGCTCTATTTAGCATCATTGCAATAAGCGTACACGTTATACAAAATTAAACACACTGCGCCTTTCAGAAAAGTGTTTTCACGATTGTTAACTTTTTTGACATTCATTTTTCAACTAATACTAGGACCTGCCCCGAACAGCACTCCGCACTAATGCTAAAAATAGAACCTCAGTACCCCGATCTCAGACAATGTATCAAAATTTCCCTTAGCATACATGCCAAAGCTTTATGTGTACTCGCATATGCACTACTAGTGCGGTTTCTGACGCTCACCGCTGATGCGGTGTTCGCGTAAGCAGTGGACTATTCGTCTGACAGGCGGGTATTTTGAGCAAAAGTGACATCATCAGTGCGGAGTGCTGTTCTCCCAGCAAGGAATGCTGCTTACCTCAGCGGTGCTGTTGCGATCTTGCAGAGATTGCGAGAGTTTTTGGGATAGACTGTGTCTAGTTTTCTCCTGGAGTTGGCATGCATAGACAAAGAGGAAGAGGGGACACCACAAAACAAAAAAAGTGGGGTTAGTTCACCATGCAGTCTACGTCTAACACCACTTTTACAATAGATGCCGTCTAAACATTAACATCATACACAGTTACATACATTTGTGAAGAAAGAAAAAAAAAACATCAATATAAAACAATGAATTATATAAAGCCATTTGTAAGCTATATTTTGAGCAATGTCTGATACAATGACTCGCTTGGTCACAAGTGAATGCTAAAGTTTATATTCCCCAGACTAAAGGCAGTGTTGCTATGTCACATTGGTTCTGGGCAAACCTTTCTGCAGCAACCTCCAGCTGGGGCATAGCCTGGTACCATTGTGTCAAATATCTTTATTCGGAATTGCGTGCAGGTGCTCACCGTCTCTAATAAGTACTCAACCAAAACGCTTGCCCAACACTAATCTTCAGTCTGGAGAACTTAAAGTTAAGCACTCACTTGAGACTAAGCAAGTCAGTGTACCAGAGATGATTCAAATCTAGCTAGCAAATGGCTTATCGCACTGAGTCTTGATCACTTTACTCATGGTAATGCAGGGCTGCAACATAACCGAGGCAGCAGAGTCAACTAACTCCATGCACCTAAATACATGTTCCCTTTGTGCCTTTCAAATTGCCCAAGTAAACATTGAACTTTCATTCAACTTTCCAGTTGTTGAAAAACTGCCTTGCTCTTCTCTATTAAACAAAGCACTGTTTTTGCTGACCAATTTATGGCCCTTTTGTCATCTGTCTAGATTATTTGGTGTGATCAATTACATCGCAAATACACGGTACCCACGTGTTAGCCGTGGATTGGGATGCATGCTGGTCTAGTTGGTGACCAAGTTTGGTCACAAGCTAAACCAGCATGCACCTCATTCCACAGCTAACACGTGGGTACTGACAATTTGCAAAGTAGGCTATGTAATTGATCACAGCAAATAATGTAGACTGGTGAAAAAAGAGCCAAGTATTTACGAAGAAGGCTTTGTACAATCATGTCCAGTGATAAATTTTTTTTGGGGTAGAAAAGAAAAGAAGGTGGCATGATAATGGTCTATTGCTACTCATTCATTTTTATAATAGATTTCGTTGGTTTGGGGTTTAGTTTTTGTTTTGGGTTTTTTTGTGGGGAGGGGTGGGGGCTTGGTTGCCTCAGCCCCATTTCCCAATTATACTAAGCTACAATTTCCCAATTATGCTAAGCTACACTGAGTGTCAAGGTACAAGAAACAGCACCCAAGGTACAGTTGAATGATGAAGACTTTGATAGTACATGATTTTACTATTTTTTTTACTACTACTCTAAGTGCAACTATAGCTGAGAGAAATGACCAGGTGCTCAAGTCACACTGCGTGTCGACAATCTAAGGCTATGTCTGAATTGGTGGCTATGGCTGCGGCTGAGTATTGCTAAGGGCACCCTATGCTTTATGGCATGATGCAAGGTATCATCCAAGCCACAGCTGTAGCCAATAATTTGGAAACGGCCTAGGAGTGATTAAGTTTAAAAGGCAAGGTACATCATTTGACTGTGGATGGCCATTGTTTTCGTTCCAATCTACATGTATCATATTCCTTGTTTCTAACAACTTTCAACTAGTCCTTATGTTGCAAGTGACCTATTTGGTAATAAAAAATACCCTACCTTGATTCACATTCTTACCAACCGAAATCACTTATCTTGTTGATTAATTTTCGTACTAATTCCAGACCGAAAGAGCTTTTTGAATACTACAGCCAGGTCCAAATCAAGCGACTTGGATATGACCCATGAGCAATTATGACAATGTTTTAAAATGGTACTTTTCGGCATTCCGACTGTAGCCACTGCAGAAATCGTTTACTCAGAATTCAGACACGAAAATAAAAATGCTCTATCAATGCTGTACCTTCCCTACAACACCCTACAGTGCACGGTGCATAACATGTACATGAAAGATGCAGACATTCAACTAAGTCCCCTACAAGTTCAGAGTAGTTTCCACATCCACCAAGCTACAAGGCACAATCCAAACGCTACACAGCTACTTACGTCGATGGCGCGGCTATGCGTTCGCCTTACGGGTGGATGATCATTTGTTTCGGGTTCACGCTGCCATTTCTGGCCCATCCGCATGACATGATCTTGGATTTTGTTACGTCTGTCTGCCAGATCAACACTATCGCAGTCCTACAAGTCAACGACATAAGTAAACACTTTGGTTAATTGCGTTTGGTCTTCAACGGAATAATTCAGTCAAACGAACCCTTACCTCTGACGAGCTTGTACCTAGTTCAAAATACAGAAGCCAATTAACAACTGGCATGTGCCAGAGCTGCCAGCTTTTGCATCTTGCAATCGAGGAGATTTTGTGCAACAATCAGGGAGACGTGGGAGAAAGTTTCCACAATCAGGGAGATTGTCAAACGTGTTCATCAGAAAACATTTCTGCAGAATCAGGGAGAGTTGGCAGCACTGGCATGTGCATGAGTCTGCCTGGGACGCATAGTATCCCAACTGGAACTCAAGCTACTCAATATGTGTGTGTCCGTCTGCCACGCGCCTACATTGTTGCCACTTCTCGCTCCAAAGCTGGCATGTATGTGTATGACTGTACCAAACACCTTTCATTTCATTGTTGCAAAGGTGTTTTGTGGGGCAGAAACTGATAACTCTGGCAAGCCCACGAGTCTTTGTCAAATACATGCGAATAGCAAGTACAGAGGTGATGTTTTTCTTACAAAAATCCTCCGCAGAAAAACTTGTGCAATGCATTTCCTATGGAGATCTCATCAAAATTGGCACAAAAAAACAACTTGAGTGGACGTGGCCCATAGCTGACTGTCCACTTACCAACAGGGGCCGATTTCACAAAGAGGTACCAAGAGTCATCTTAACTGTGTATCAATCTCAATTGCTGAGCAAAGTGTGATGTCACAATACAAATCAGTATGGTGATACTGACAACTCATCTTAAGATGAATCTTAGCTCTTTGTGAAATCGACCCCATGACTGATTGAAAAGCTCATTATTTATGCAGTTAGTTCTAGAGTGGGTCAAAGGTCAGACTTCAATGTCTTGAATTGTTCTTGGAGTGATGATAATCAAGCACCTTAAAGTTCCTTAAATTGTAAAGTTTTAGTACAAAATTAGATAAAATTCTGCACAGGACCTGATTTTATAGAGCTAGTAAGTGCAAACATTTGCTAAGCACACACAAGTTTTGCTAATTAGAAACAGCTAACCAGCCAGAATGCCATCGAGTTTAAATTGTTATGACTGGTGCTCCGGTGGTTTTTTGCTTGGCAAAGAAATTTGCCAGTCAGGATTTTTTTTCTGCTTATAGCAGCTTGATGAAATTGGGCCACAATCCTGTAATTGATTATCCATGATTGCTTTTAATGAACTCCCTAAGATGGCATTGCTTAATGTGTATGCATTTAATTTTAGGTTGAAAAATAAATTGACTAGAGGGGGCCTTGAACCTAACCTCCGGATTAAGGTGCAGGCGCCTCTACCAACTGAGCTATCTAGCACTAATGTTTGAGTATAGTTTACATGCGCATGCAAATATTTTCATATAAACTTGTGCAATATAAGTGAATAAAGTGTATTCTTACCTCCAGCACGGAGGCCTTGCTGTAACTCAAGCTGTCCATGTCAAAGCCAGAATCATCGTCGTCTCCACTCTCTTCATTCTGTGCCAGTTCCTTGAAAGCGAACTTGTACCTCTCGGCGGAGCCCATGGGTTCGTCTTGAGGAGGGCTCTCTTGCCGCATCACGTTGGCATCCAGTAGGTCATATTCATCCTCGTTGAGAATTGGCGGCAGCGTCGGAGATGAATGCCTCATGGGAGGCATTGGTACAGCTCTTGTCGGCGCTTTGGGAGTGTGACTCGGAGACTGTTTGGCCACTGGGGGTGGGGGAGCGCGTCTGACTGGTTTGGGTGGTATTTTCTCCTGTTTATACTGCAAAGGTGCACCAGCCTCATGGGCTTCCTCAAAGGGAGTTGTCAGTGTTGGCATAAATGGCTCTTTTGGGATGGCTGGGTGCTCTTCAGTGACACCACTTATAGACTCACTCAGCAAGATGTAGGAGTGTCGGTCTGAACTTGCTCCAGAGATGGGTCTTGATTCAGCGTCAGTCAAGAAGCTGTAGTTGTCGTCGTTGCTATTGGCACCAATAGGACTTGGCCTTGGTATTGAGGCCAGCGAAGGTTCCGCTTCACCCTGCGGGTCTAGCCTGGGGGGAATCGGGGGTGGATGCGAGGGAGGCTCAGACACACCAGATGACCCTCCAAATGTTTCAACATCCTTTGGAGTCGATGAAGTGGAAGAACGAATTATCTTTGAGTACTGGTCTTCAAGGTCGTCTTGAGTTGTCGCTAAAGAATATGAATTAAAAGTACTTTGCCCCTGGTTACTTCTGAAATCTTGATCCACTGATCCCTCCTTTCCGTTACCAGTAGTGTTGGGCATGACAGCATGACCTTCAAGATCAACTAAATCTGATGACTTGCTGGGAAGTGCGACTGGTATGGGTGACTGATGTGTGTTTTGTCTCACAGGAGCAGCTGGGGGTCCAGGTACCGGTCCTTGGTTTGCTAAGGAGCTGAGAGACGATTTGGCTGGCAATGCTGTTCCTTGCCAAGAGTCTGCTTGAGACGAACTCCTTGGTTGTTGTTCAAGTACTGCTTCCTGTGGTAAGTAGGGCTCTGTCGGATTGGGAGCCACCGTTTTTTCTGTCAACTGCGAGCTTCGAAGGTCGAGATCTGCTGAACTGAGAGAACGGTTGGGGGTACGATCCGGCAGATGTGGCATCTTGCTGACCAAATCTCTGGTTGGTGGAGTTGGAGGATGGCTCCCACGTCTTGAAGCGGGAGGGAGGGGAACAGGTCTTGACATTAAGGCCATAGTGAGCTCAGGATCCATGCTGGGTGAAAGTACAGGGGATGGTTGGTTTAATGATGGGGGCTGTGGGGGAGGTGTGACAGGCGGAAGGGGAAAGGATAGATCATGGTCGAATGTCTCAGGGTTGCAGAAGAGGGAGGGTGGGCGTAGTGTGAGCGCATCAGGATAAAACTCACCAGTATTCTCTTCCGTGGACAGTGGGTCAAACTGCGCAATGTTTAAAGTATCAGAAAAAGTGATCTGTTTCTCTATATTTGTTGAGTCAAAGGGATTAAAGGAGCTCTTCTGTGGTTGCGGTAGAGCCGCGGGTACACTTTGCACAGGTGTCTCCTCAGATGGTAGTGGTGGAGCTGACAAGTCAGAGGAAAGTCGAGGCAAGGCTGACATATTTGTGGTGTCGTGATGTTTTGGTGGCATGGGTGGGCATGAGCCTATTGGAGGGGACGACTCTCTTGGTGGAGCTGGAGGAGGAAGCACTGGCAGGCTTTCTTGCCCATGGACGCTTGTAGATACTGCACTGGGAAAAGGATTGCCTGATGCTTTGGGAGGAGGAGGAGGAGGGGGGAGACTAGGAGGGCCAAAATCATCAAACTCATAGGCAGGTAACTTCACCGAGGAGCTGTCTGATGAGTGTGACCCGACACCAGATGAGATTGAAGAGGAGTCTGGGCGAGCAGGAGGGGGAGCTTCTGGTATATCCCTCTTAATGATTTTAGGACTGGGTGAGCTCTTGGGAGGGGGTGGAGGAGGCAAGTTAGGAAGACTGTCATCATCCACGTTATCCCCAAAATAACCTTGAGACTGCGGAAGTGGAAGAACTTGTGGTGGAGAAAGAAATTGTACAGATGGCGCCAGAGGAGAAGCGGCAGTAGGGAAATTGTCTAGATATATGTTTTGCTCAGACATTGGGAAGTGTTCTGCAGGTGAAGATAACTTTAATAAGGAATGGGATTCATCTACAGGAGGAGGGGCTTTGGGTCCTGGGCGCTGCTTTGGCACAGGTCTGCTTTCTGGCCTTTCCCGTCGATCAGGTAGTGGGGGAGGTCTTTCTTCTGTACTGGGCTCTGGCCTTGCTCGAGGTTGAGGCCTGGGAACATCTCGTGACTGTTTTGGAAGAACCTCTGGATTTGCTGTCGTCCTTGGACTAGGGCATCTTGGAGGAACTGAAGGGTTGGTAGAGGGTGTGCTCAATCGTTTTTGAGGTAACTGATGGTCCATGTCCTGGGACTGGAAGATGTTCGGAGCAGATTTCCTTGGAGGCATGATGGGAGAGTTGGCTTTAACATCGACTGCACCAGATGGTGGATGCATTAAATAGGTTTCGTCATCAAACATTGGCTTCTTTCCTTTATTGTGACCGTTCTCTTTGCTCTGTGGCCTAGCATTGACCCTTGGAGGCGGCATCGGCGCTTCCACCATGGGCGTATGATTCTCCTTCTCAGTATTGACAACAAACTCCGACAACAAGGCCTGAGCTTGAGTCGGTAAATGGTTGAGGATTCGTTTCTGGTAGCCTCTCTGTGTAATCCCTAACATGTTCAGTTGGTCTTCAGTCAGGTGGCAAGCCTGATGGAGCTGTGTCACACCATTGACATGAAAGTTAGCGGTGAAGTGGCCAAGATCTAAGGACTCTAGCCAGTCCTGGATTGATGATGCCGCCTTCTGAGCCATCGTGGGCTGTCAGAGAAAAAACGTACAGTCTGTATGAGTGAGCTAAGGAACTAGCGGCACTATTGCACTGATGGCTAAGAGTGGAACTTTGCTGGTTGACCACGGTAATGCTTCAATCGATCACTTCCTCATAGTGGTTAATCTCCAGCCTGCAAGGGGAATTAATCAAAATGCATAGGGATTAACAACTATTTATAAAACTCTTTATTTCATTTTCAACATGGTCTATCTCACAAATGTATTGGCAACTTAATGGACACCTCAGTGTCTCAATCTAACAAATTAGACCTTTTAGTAGATGTTTATTTTTACAAGTTGATGTGAATGAGACCTTTATGCATCAACAATTCCAAATATTCATTTCGGGTACCGGTGAAAGTTCTGGCTGAGTCACATTCATAATTGTTTGCATGGCACTGTTCAACAAGCATGGGAAACACCACAAAAAAGGCATTGATTACAAACCCGTTCAATAAATCCCAGTAAGTTATTCCACAGTAAGGCAATTTTGCAAAGCCAATTTTGTACAAAATAACCCACATATTAATTTGTATTTGATTGGTGGGATATGCGTCATGTGTCAACTTATATTTTGCCATGTATACTGCCACGATGCTCCAAAATTTAATATAGGAGTCCAATATGGATAATTATTGGGACGCTTCGGACGCTTTGCAGTGTCAGTCCAGAGTTAATCATTCCCCACCAGTTTGTCCAAACAAGGTAAGGTCGTTTGACAGCGGACAAGATCGGTGTTTACACGTTGTTTAGAAGGGTTTTTAGAATATTTATTTTAAATATTTATTGTGAAACAAAAAACATTCAAGTGACAAGTATCTGTGTGTGAGTTACATAAAACAAATACTGAATTTATTTCATTTGTGCATCGTCGCAAACTTTAATCCCACGGTCAAATCTGGATTTTTCCATTTCCACTCAGCTTCGCCTCGTGAAATGGAACAGTCCAGATTTCAGCCCGCGATTATAATCTGCGACAATGCACTCATAGGCATCCAATATTTGTATTACTGAAAGAAAAGAGGTCAAGCCCCATACAAATGAACGGATGATGTCACTGGAGTTGTTTTCAAATTAAAAAGGAAACTTCTTACAAAAACAGAGAATGACAAAGAGGAAACGTGTGTGCCAGCACAAGGAAAACACAAACATGACCGTTTCCTCCATGCACATTTTTGGTCTGTTTTTGGTAGTGACTTAATTCAGCTTGCAATATTTATAAGTATCGCAATGTAACATTCCTTTAATTTCATTTCTGTAGTAGCCAAGGTCACTTTTCCTGATAATGGGTTAGAATAACAGAATAAAGTACGAAATGAGACAAGTTCTTGGGGTCACGACCCCTGTGGTACTTGTTTACTACCAAGCCAGACACATGCGAAAGTAAGGGTAGCTGATCATAAAAACGTGTACATTAGTCTGGGTTATTGAAACACACATGGTTGGCAGCCACTGAGACGGCTTAAATAACCTTTTAGAAAAGCATAAAGAGCAATTTACATTTTGTTTCACAAAACCACGCTTTAACTCCATGTAGAGAGAGACTGTAAAAACACGCCCCAAAACCTAAGGGGCTCATTCAGAGTAATCAATGTTTCAAAATGTTGATCTTTTTTCTGTATGTCTTGACCTACTAACACTTGACCTACATGTATGTAACAACCCACCCCTAATTTCCATTTTTTTAATATATTGACAGACGGTTTTTCAATACACTAAAGAACACAGTGAATTACTCAATGAAGCAGATATCATTTTAGATCAATGCTCTCCCAGCACAGGAGTTTTCAATGGCTTTTCCTGCATGCAGCTTTATAGTTGAGGAAATTTTTGGCCATTTCGCATCAGGCGTGGAGGTCGGATTTCAAAACAAGGCTGACAACAAGAGATTATCAGATAGTACAGACATGACAGACAATCCAGAAAAGATCACTGGGTATTTTTCCCCTAAAAATGTGTTCCTTTTTCTCTTAACTGTAAACTGAATTTTTGATTTTTAGTTATTTCTTTTGACTCACTCACCCACAATTCCGAAAAAAATGTAAATATTGATACAATTGCCTAACCTATAGAAGAATGCTGAATGATTGCAACGTTCAAAAATCAACAGCAATCAAAACAGGTAGCATCCACAAAAGGCGGCAGACTAGGATAGAAAGTTACAAGACAAAAACAAATCAACAACCAAAAACAAAATGAAAAAGCACAAACATCAAAATTGCACAAAAAGCCGAAGAGTGTAAAAAAGAGTAAACGAAAACTGAAAAGCTATAATTTAAAAAAATAAAAACCAGACGTGTGTTCGTTGCATAACAAACACTGGGGGTTACAGTTATTACAACAAGATAAACTATTCAGAATTGAGAAATGTCATGGTGACGTTGTCAAGTTGTGACAGTCCCGATATGGCGATCGATTGTCAAGATGTGAAAATGTCAAGTTAGGTTTGGAAATGGAACCTGATGCCTGATGGCGCTTCAGTTTACACATACATGATAACAAAGAAACCATATGAAAATTCTTGATTAATGTTGTAGCAGGCACAATTAAAGCATAACTTTTATTTTCTATTTGAACTTTCTGTTTGGACCGGATGGAAGGGTAAGTTTGGGACATGTGTGAGCATGAAATGTGACACTCGTTCGGCGCTATGATATGTGCAAAAACAATTAATATATGACATGCAATTCAAGGAACCCACCCTTTAAACAATATCCTTTGATTTGGTGTAAGTTGACACCTAATGACTGTCCTATGTTTTGGGGTTTTTTTAAGTTAAGTACAGTGTAATAATCTTCAACTGACTAGCCCTGAGGGGACAAAATTTGAGCTTTGGCTTTTGACCGGATGGAAGGATCAAATTTGGCTCTTAATGAGTGCATAATTCACAGTGTCAGAGCTTGATCACACCCGAGGGCGTTTCAAGGGGCTACTTTTGTCTTTTTCTTCCAGGTATGAGAAGCGATGTTTGAAGACACGTTTATTTACAAAGCCACTTGTAATATTTTACAAGGTGCTGTGGCACAAACTGCAGCCAACCATACCTACGAAAATTCCTCCTCCTGATGATCCCATCGATGCAAACAAATTTATAAATACAACGGTCTACTTTTGTATAAAAACGCCATGCAATTAAACCTCTCCACACAAGACGGCGCTACAAAGGTTCTAAGTTGTTTGTAGCTTTCTGATGTTTATGGAATCCTGCCATTGTGAAAGGACCTAACCGATGAATGAATGAAAAGTTCAAAGGTCGGAACAAAGCAGCGGTAATTTTACACCATTTTAACGCAAGGTTACAGACTTGTAATTTTTCCCCAACCTTCATAAGGACTGTCTATTGGAAAATGAGTGGATCACTTGACTGAATTTGACCTTGGAGCCCCTCTTCAATTTATAGAAACATTGTGTGAGTCAGTATCATGCACTGGTACACAAAGTGGAAAGTACACGTGCGTATAATAATAATAAATAATGATAATGAACAACTTATAAAGTGCACAAATACACTAAAGTGCTCGTGGCACTAATACCAACAAGAATTTAACATATGTACAATAATCAAAATGAAACTGTAAGCTTAGAAAACCCAGAATAATGAAATAAAACTTTAAAAAAAAACCAGGAAAAAACATAACATTAGTACTCAAATACTTGATTGAAAAGATGAGTCTTTAGTTTGTTTTTTTAATTGGGTTAATGAAACAGATGACTGCACTTGAGTTGGCAATTTGTTCCATAGGCACGGGGCCAATTTCACTAGGAGCTACAGATTGATCTTAACTGTGTATCAATCTTAACTGCTAAGGAAAACGTGAAGTCACAATGGATGGTGATACCGACAACTCGCCTATAAAGATGAATCTTAGTGCTTTGTGAAATCGAGCCCAAGTGCACCATGTGAGAAAGATCGGTTTCCTCATGAATGATTGCATATACGAGCTCAGTAAAGAAGGTATGTATGCACAACATTGTGTGTCAGTTTCGGGTACAGCACATCCATACACAACCCCGACTCGGTAACATTCAGTGGTACACACGAGCCCGTCAATACATTCTCTCTCATTTAAATTCTACAATGTAAAAGTACGGCACGCCTACATGCATTTCCACTACCCGACTGATGTGGCGGTAAACAGCACAGACAAATAGTGCATTATTTATGGGTACTGATGCTTGCAAACAAAAAGTTAGAGTCCACGATGAAAATTGGTAAAGAAAAAGACTTTCGTAGACAACAGGTCAACTGGATAATGTACATGTAGGTAGCAGACCTACCTTGGCAATCTCCGTTGCTATCGGAACTACAATGTAGGCATGCTCAGAACCAGGTGAACAGTAAAAAGTCACATGGTTTGTTTGCTGTCACCTACACTGCAGTATCTACCGTAAGTCTCTGATAGCAAATGCGAGACGCAGGTGTTCTCATATTTGGACGCCATGCACCCCCCCCCCCCATGACAAAGTTGCAGACTGAATGAGTGCATGCATTATGGTATGCAGTTCCTATTTCAAGTGACCACACTTAAAATATTAAGAATTTTCACATACCAGGAAGTTCATATTTGTTTGCTATACAACTGTACAAAAAGGAAATTTCATGTACATGTACATGTAATACATGAACATTCTATTATAATACCCCCCAAAACAGAGTTCCATAGAATGATTGTGGTAAACCTGAACTTGGACAACTCACGATGAATAGAGTACTTTTGTCACGAGCTGTCTCATACAAAAGTGAACAAACCCCTGGATTCAAAACCACTCTTCGTATAATCCGTGTAAAAAAGTCCAATGTACTGGCTCGCTCAATCCAACCGAATTGGAGAAGAATTAAACCAACATGTTCTAGCGCATCTCACAGACTCTACGTTAACACTGACGGTGATTAAACAAAAAACTTACATTAGAAGATAAATTGGCAAGTCTCGAGGCCTGATGGTTTTAATCTCCGTCTCTAGGCCTGGTGAGTCTCGGTCTTGTTTTGCTTACCTCAAGGTGTAGTCTCGAGTGAAAACAGAGTCATGTATCGACCACACTCATAACCTGCCGACAGTGATCACTTTACTGCAGTTGAATGTTTTTTGGGTTTCCAACACTGATTGATACTAGCCTTTTTTCCTTTAACAGTGCCATACTGTTAGTTTTGAGCCTATATGAGGAAATGAAGCCAGAGGGATTTTTGCGGGTGTAGCTTCCTCCATTCGTGATAACTATCTGCCTATCGGGGAAATTCCCACGGCATTGTTTAGGTTTGTACTCAAAACCGCCCGAATGTAACAATGCATAGATAGTCAAGGATGGTGCTGTTTATAAAGAGCATTAAAACCAGACTTCAATGAGGCTTTATTATATACAAGCCTGAACCCTTTTAGCTGAGCGTAAGGATCACGAAATGGAGTGTTCCCACTCTGCTGAAAGACATGTGCATATTGTACATGATGTAGTTTATAAATATGCCTGCAAGGGCAGGGCAGTTTTTCCATAATGAAGGGCGCCTCTATGACGGTAACGCACAAGGGCATCAAGGCAATAACCAGGGGCATGGCAGCAATGGTAGTAAATGCCTCAGTAAAGTATCAGGCCTGTAGATGTACACGTCTACAGGCCTAATAACAATCATTTGGGAGGCTATAATCATCCTTACTCGCAGCTGAATTGCAAAGGACGTGGCTACAATGTGTTCGAGCTGCAGGCATGCTAGGTCCCCTTTGGCAGCCAGCCACACCAACCCATATGACCACGAAGTACAGCACAAAGAAAACAGATAAACTGTTAGTTCACCACACAACATGCACAGTGCATACAGAACTTTTACACACAATTATACACTTGTTCAGGGGTCATTTACTCGCTAGTTCACAGAGCCGGTTTTTAAATCACATGTTAATACACCCCCACATGACTAGTCTTTGACCAATCAGAGTGCATTATAAACTCTTCGAGGTATTTGTTAATCACATTTACAAAGGTAGAGACCTGATACTTCACGGGTGCAAGGTTGACAATTGCTTCGATGCCCTAGGCTATTGCCTTAATGCCCCTTGATTTGCTCCAGCAGAAGTTCAAATTTTCCTCATAGATGTGCCCTTTACTATGGAAAAAATTGCCCCATCAAGAGCAAAACATCAGGCCTGAAAACCCTGCAGGTATAAGAGTTCATGCACTTGACGTCATTTGAGTAGGGCGCCCTCGCCTAGAAGTCAAAAGGAGGTTGCCAATCCTGGGCTTCGTGCATTCAAATCTGTGTGTTTCCATTGTTTCATCATCGCTTTTCTTCAAAGATGGCGGCTGGATGTCGTCAATGCATTAGGTCCTTTGCATGGGTTTTGAGGCATTTCATGGTGAGGTACTGTATCAATGTATATGTTTCACATGCGGTAACACCATCTAAAGCTGCGCAGATTTGTTTGTTGAGAACTTGTCTCGCTATTCATTCTACTGCCGTAGAGTAGATTGCGGAATGTGGGAGACTACTTAGTTCTGGAAAGAACTGTCTTGCTTGTTAATTAATACAAATGCATATTTTAAACCCAGATCTACTGCACACAACATGGTACAGGGCAGTACTACTAGTTTGTACCTACCACAATTTTCGGAAATGGGAGTTTATCAGGTACAGCTCTGAGCTCTGAGCTCTCAGCGTTGCACAGCACACTGTAAATACCACTCTCGCCAAACTCAACAGCGATCCTCTTTTAGCGATATATCACTGCAACAACACAAAAACAACAAACCAAGGTTATTATACTTTAGAAAGTACTCCCACAGTCTTGTACAATGTACAATGACTTACATTACCACTAACATTTGAATTCCTCCGACTATAGAGAAAGTTGCTTTGCCAAATGGTTCGGGGCAAGCTTTTGTATAGCAACCCTTGAGTTATTAAGCAAACCCTGGTACCATTGTGCCATACACATTCATTCAGAATATTGTGTATGGGTGTTCACGCAAAAGCTTGCCCCAAATCATGTGACATAGCAACTGTCTCTATAGTCTGAGGAATTCAATTTAAAGTGGTAACTTGTGATCAAGCACATCATTGTACCACTACCAGAAAATATTCAAATCTAACACGCAAATGGCTTATTGGGAATCGAACCAGGGTCACAAAGGTGAGAGGCAAGTGCTTCAAGCACTAGCCACCCATTTGTCCTCATTTTGCTCATCCTCAAGTTTAGTTTCCCCTTGCATTAAACCAAACAAGAATGAGCCAAGTACCATTAAGTAGTACCAAACAAGTTGGCGATAGGTGCCAACAAAAGTTTTAAAAGACTATTTATGGTAACTTTTACACAAAAAGACACCACTTCTACATGTATATTTGATTCTTGATGAACTGCCATTAAACACTACATTACTATGTAAATAGATCTCATAATTTAAGTTTAGCATCTAGGCTGCCTGCTGTTAAAAAAGCGCTGGGATGCCTGTAGATAAGAGAGAAATGCAGAATTAAACAAGCGGTAACTCGACGTTGAACCCCAGATAACCCCAGAAAACCTTACAAAAACCTTGAGGCTTACAGTACCTAGAGTAACGGCCTGTTTAATTTCGCATTCCCACAGACCTGAGTATTATTATTATTGAACATAACTGTAAAACACATATGGCTGTAAAAACAATACATTGTATATTGTACAAACCAAGATCCTGTTTCGCTATTGTAGTCTGGTAAATCAGTTCAAACACTTCATGAAGACTGTGGAGACAACTTCCATGTACATGGAAGGCGTAAAGGGGTGAATGAACAGTGATTTCCAGACACTTTTCACTGTTTTATGTTTGTTTGTTGTTTTCTGAATAAAAAGCAAGAGCCTATTTATAAAGCAATTGTACAAAATATTTTAAAAGAATGTGTTAATAACTTGATTTGATTGTCTTCTCACATGAAGAAATAGGCATCCTTTAACATGTTTAAGAGAAAATTTGTTTTAATTATTATTTGTATCTTTCATTTCTTTCATAACCATTTCTTATAATTGTTGTTAAAAGTGTTTATGGGACTCACCTTTTAATGTGCATAATTTGTATATTGGATTGCGGAATCAGTTGCACTTTGCCCTTTGGACTACAATTTGTGTGGGTTTTTTGTTTAAGTAAAACCTAAAATCTAACAGAAACTACAGTACTTTTGTGTAATATTTGTGCAGGAGAATTGAGAGTGGAAAACCAATTGTTATCGGGTGTATCATTCGTGTGTTGCAATGTACAATAAGTTCAATTGGTACACAATGTAATCAAAACAGTTTCTTGTATCAGTGCAAAAATATTAAGAATCAACTTCAAAGTCATTTCCTTGTAAAAACCAGCACTGAACATGCTAGAAAAGCAGGTCAACTTCAAATTGATTGAAACCCCACCTGCTGCCAATGTACACATAATGTCATAAAAAACGACAGGCTAGTCTTCGCAGGAGTACAATACTCCTTGCAGTTTGTTTTTTATTATAGGCCTACATTTATGAGTGTTTGCATTGAACTGATAATACAAGTTCAGGAAAAATACCATGTATTTTTAAATAAAACATCTCTTGTGGCTATTCTTTGTTCTAACTCTATTTAAAGGCTCTGACTAATTGTGCATTACGACGGTCTTGACACTGCCACGCTTTCAATTGGGAGCCGAGTATTGTAAACGTGTCAAACAGTGTCAAGCGTGTACAGTGGATGTCGTACTAATCCTTAAATCTTGCCTAGCAGACCAACATACTTAAGGGAGATGAGCAATACTCTAGGATACGTCCAAATGACAAGATAACCCTTGTCAGAACAGGAAGGAAGTGTTCCATTGTGACAAGTACAAGTAGACACCGGTTAAGTGACAAATCACGATGAACATAATAATCTATCAATGAGACAACAATAACAAGGGAGTAAGAGAGTTGGCTGGTCCGTTATTGGCTGGTCCGTTATCGCACGGCCATGACCCTGCAAGGTTTTACACGACCGTTTAAGACAGAGTCACTTCTTTTTTATTCTCATTCGTAAATTTGACTGTTTTTTGTTAAAAGGATAAAAATTAAAGAACTGTACACGAACTTGTTTTGCTTTAAAATTGTTCAATTCATGTTCCTCGGCCCGTTTGGCCTCAGATCAAATTGCATGATGGTGACACTCAATGGTTGTGCGTACAAGCAAGTATAGGCCCTATAGATTTTACGTTGAGTATACTGCCGAAGGATGAAGTAAAAAATGGTTATCTTGCTCAAGGACACAAGTGTCAGTCTGCAATTTGAACTCACACTCTGCTTGGATCAGAATCACCAGAGCTTGAGTCCAGTGCGCTTGATCGCTCTACCACGACACACAACAACAACGATTTACACCAACAATCTCTACCCTCACAAGTACCCCAACACTGGAGCCAACACTCTGATTGCTCCATGATCAGAACTTTGGCCATCTACATGCCGAGATCCAAGCACAGCATGTTGCTCAGAGCAAGAAAAAGGTTTACCAGCCAAAATCACCACTACATACTTTAACCTTGCAACTGTTTCCCGGCAAAAAATAATTTCCTCTGCAAACATTTCTAGTGACAACTTCTTTAGGGACCATGCAGAATAAGCAATATTTACAATTTTAAAATAACTTTCAGAAATTGTGGGTGGGTGGGTCAAAAGAAACAACTGCAAATCGAAAAATGGTTTTTAACCAAAATAGGAGAAAACAAAAAATTTTATGTGGAAAAATACCTAATGGTCTCTTCCAACTCGTCTTCTATCTGTGCTATCTCTTGTTATCGGTCAGCCTTGTTTTGAAATCCGACCTCCATGCGTGATGTGAAATGGGAAAAACTTCCTCAACTATAAAGCTGTACGCTGAAAGCCAGGAAAAGGACATTGAAAACTCCTGGGCTGGGAGAGCATTGATCTAAAATAATATCTGCTTCATTGAGTAATTCACTTTGCTCTTCAGTGTGTAGGGTAAATATGAAATAGGTGGGTGGGTCAAAACAAAGTTTGTTTTTTAAAAGTTCAACATTTTCAAACAATGACAATCCCCGTGGATTATTTGTGGTTTTCTGCAATCAGCCGTGT
>CM021530.1:17704718-17717108 GCA_010994315.2 Pisaster ochraceus
AAAAAAAAACAACAACAACAACAACCAAACAAATTGAGAACAGTTATTTAAAATCAAAGACAATAAAGAACTGATTGAATTAAAAATTAAATAATGAAATGAATTTGGGGCAACTTATATTTCTTTTGTATTTATCTCCTTCATTCATCGGCCAAGTCCTGTGTGAAAAACTCACAGGCAGTTTTGGAAAAACTACAATTAGGCCTAAGGGGTAAATGTAACTCTGAAAATACTCTACTAAGAGCGGGTTTGTCGCTCCTGTTGACGGCAACTTGTTCCGGAATCGAGTGTAGTTGCTTACGTGTATGGGCTATTAATGCCACAAAGTCACCTGTGTTTTTTGGTTTTGTTTGTTTTACTGTTTTGGGTTCTACACGGGATTAATGAGGCCTATTCGTATTCTACACTTTGAACTGGTATGAACTACACGAAGAAGCCTTAAAGTTCAATAAAGACATTAAATCATACAAAATGCTCATACTATTATCCACGGTGTTTATTATTAACAACCATTAGTCAGGAATGACTGGGGGCCAATTTGAATATCCACGTCACGGCGTCGAAACCCGTCGAGTACCCCGACTCCCACGATGAATCTGAAGTGTAAAGCGACAACCCGTACCTGGTGTTTTTCGCTGGCTGGTTCCTACCATTGTGTCTACCCAGGGGCTTTTTCCCAAACCTCAGCTTTATAGGCTCCGCCTCCGGGCTCCGTTCGATGTTGGAAACACCGTTCAAATTGGACGCTGCTCAAAAATTGCTCATAAAATGGGAGCCCAAGCCGGACCCAGAGCCCCAGCTGGAACCAAACCGCAGAGGGAGCCCAAGCTGAGGTTTGGGAAATGGCCCATGGCTCGATTACACAAAGCCCTAAGATTCGTCTTAAGATGAGTTGCCAATATCACCATAGTAATGTGTATTGTTGTGACGTCACACTTTGCTAAGCAATTACGATTGATAAACAGTTAAGACCTTAGCTCTTTGTGAAACCGGTCCCGCAGGACCAAAGGCGCAGCCAACTGGCTCTCGCAAGATCTCGTGGGAGTGAACTGGAAGAATCCCGATAGTCTGTACATCCAAGGCTACAATAATAAAAACAAAGAAGATTAATAAATTGTGGTTAAAATAAATCAATTGACATTTTGTTTAATGTGAAATGATTCAACGCAATGGTGAAATTTTGTCAGAACTAAATATAGAAACTACCCCATTGGTTAAACCCGCGGATGTGACGTCGCAAAACGAGAATTCTATTGCACATGATTCACAAATGTTTTAAACCTGTTTGAGTGCGCGGGAATTCGGCTGGTATAACGCGCCACAGTAACCGACAGAGACCCCCGTTAAAACACAAACAGCGCCCTCTGACACTAACTGCTCATAATATGGAGCCAATGAAACTCAACGCACGGTCATGAGTTTGGATGATTGCTAAAAATATAGCTGTCCGTAAACTATTTCACAGTAGCGTCGATAGTGCTACCGGGAGGAAGATGCTGACGGAGTTGTATACACCTTTGAAAATGTTGACGCTGTTGACGCAGGGAAAACATGCAATTGAATTTTTTAGAATCGGTAGTTCGGGGATGATAAAAACAAGTACTTCGTGACGTTTTAAAAACGCAGAAAAACAACAACAATTAAAACACGCTTAAAGGTGTCATACAGGATTGGTAAGCTGGCATAGTAGTCGCACACAGTGTTAATGGTTCGTGTGATCAACTATACACATGAAATAACAAACCTGTAATAATTTGGGCTTAATCTGTTGTGTGAGTCAGGGTGAATAAGTGAAAAAATAGCACAATTTTCAGCATGTAATCACATTGTCTTTAATAATTTTTGGTTGTAACAACGAAAATCAGCTGTTGCGTTTTTGAAGGTTTAAAATACAGTTTTCTCGAATACAACTAATTTCTTTTCAGAGGCAAATATTTCACAGGAAAAAATGGTTCTAGTGAACTTCATAGGGTGATCAGTAAGCTTTCAGACTAAAATGAAACATTGATAGTTTTGAATTCTTACCAATCCTGTAAAATACCTTTACGCTTAAAGCTACAGCAGTCGTTTTTTTGTTTATTTTTGTACTACACAATCATCGTTGCAAGAGTTGGTTATTTAACAGTATTCGCATGAAGGGATACAAAAACGGCTCCTCTTCGCGAGTCGAGACTAACTGCCTCAGGAATTTGACATTTTATTAAAAATAAATATTCCCATGGCAAAGACATTATTGAATTAATGACTGGTGTGTTTTTACAAATCATTGCACGCTAAACTATCATCAAAATACCGTTGGGCTATCAGTGCTTTTTTTTATATATGTATATTTTATAAATATATAGAACTCCGAACCGCCCCATATTACTCTTTTAAAGGGAAATGCACCGTAGCTAAATTCCAACTAGGCCTATCAAGTTTTCTGGAAAAATCATTGTAAATTTTGAGATATATTTCATGTCAGATGATACTATTCGAGTAATCTAATATAACTTCAAACTAAAATCCATGTAGAATATTTGTTGCACTCCCTCAGCCCTTGAACACAGATATCGAAACAATTCCCACACCTTTAAAGAACTTATAACCTGGAGAATGTTAGCCACCGAAATATATTCAGAAATAAGAATGCCCTGCTGTGGATACAGGAGGACGTCTTCAAATATTGTTTTCAAACTCTGCATTGAGAAACATAAAGAAAACAAATGCAGGAGTTTAATTACGCCGTTTGGCTTTTTGAAATGAACAGCCGTCGTGTACGAGACGGCTGTTTACCGTCATATCCTTGCATAATCGGGCACGCATTGCGCGTGAGGACGCATTACAAACGTCCGGAGCCGGAGCCCAGTTTCATAAAGCCTGTAGTGTAAGCACAAACAACTTTCTAAGCACAGACACATATTGGTTTTAATAGCAGAAACAGGTTACCAGCCTACATTCCATAAAGTTTACACTTTTGCCACTGGTACCGCACTCATTTTTGTGCTCAGCAAAGACATTTGCTAAAACAGCATTTTATGCTGAACAGCTTCATGAAATTAGGCCCTAACCATTTATTTTGTTCGTTTTGTTGGTTTGTTAATTTTAATGCATAAATTAGTAGCTACCGTTTTAAGATCTCCCTCACTTTGCTCACTATATCTCATTTGATTTGCCGGTACATTTTGTTTTCTCTTAATATTAATTTCACTTAGTCTAGTGACCCATTTTGCGAATAATCTGTTTTCTAATTTTGAAGTTGCTGTCAATAATAATGTCATATTAAAAAGAGGCAGATCACCGTTCGTGCGGAAAACACCATATACTCACTCATGCACATTTACCGCGCACTATTCCTTATTAGCGAGTTAATCTCATAATAATTTCCCAACAAATATTTGCAATAATGAACTGAAGGTAAGCTCACAGTCGATCAATGTAAACACACCAAGCTACCGGGGACATTTTCGTGGTCATAGGAACTGTATTTAAATGAAAGCCATCGCGAGAAACTCCAATACTTCGGCAGGGTTGATGGTATTGAAAGATACGTAATGTTAGCACAGACGTTCAAGCCTGCACCACAGTAATAAAGTCAAGAGGGTTGATATTAGAATCTAGGATCATCGACGCCACCTCCTTCCAATCAAATGTAAGCACTTCAGTTAACCACAAGTACAATACAGTAGTGTTTGCTTTTAGCGAAAGTTATTGTTAACACTTTTTTTAAAAGGAATACGGGAGTGAACGAGCAATGGCTTTTGTAAGCTAACTGTTTCCCTTTTGTTGGTTGTTGTTGTCAGTGAAAACAAACAGTTGGTTTGTTTGTTTGTTTTCTTAAAATGTCCCTCTTTGGCGGGTTTTGTTCTTCAGTTAGATGTTTGGGTTGTGTTTGGTTTGTTTGCGGTCGTGTTTGCTGCACTCAAACATGAACTGCGAAAGGCGTTTCCCTTTTGTTGGGAGGGGGGTATTATAACATACATATATGTATTTATTTAAATATATCAGCTTATATAATATACAGATGGAGAGGATTTTTGAGTGGTTAGCCAAGTTGGTTCTTGTCGCTATGTTTTTGGATTTTAATGGCAGTTTAGGCGATAATAACAGCACTAATGGACTCTTTTGGACTATCGCAAGTTTGTTGTTTTATTTACATGGGCACACTAATTGCGGTGCTCAAATACGGAATCGTTAAAAGGACACTGAGGAAAAAAAATTAAAAGAAAGTCATAACTATGACATATATCTCACAAATACGAGTTAGCAGAAGTCGTAAGTGACTAATATATCATAATTATATCTAAGCACAAGTCATAATGATGACCATGTGCCAATGAAGTCATATTTATGACATACATAAGTCATAATTATAACTTGCACTAAGTCATTAATATGAGATGTAAGTCATAATTCTCTCTCTCGATCTCCCTGTGCACATGATGACGTTTAAGATATTAATATCAAACGTTCCTTCCTTAAATTAACAAGGCTTACTCTTTTTCCCACCTGTCCTGTGTCTTGAAAATTGATTTGTTTTGCTAAGTCTCCCTCATAAGCCAAGGTTTTTCTAAACACTATCTCTCCACATCACTGTCAACCGATTTAATATCCCCCATTCACGTTGGGCAAAAAACTGCTGCGTCGAAATCACTTTTATCCTCTATCAAAACATCAACACACAGACGAAAAAAAAAATCCCTGTCAAAAAGAGTGTCAACGTCTGTTGTTCACAGTCACTTCCTCAAAAGCTTTACTTGTAAAAAAAAATAAGCTCTTTAGCAAGACAAGAAGTAAAGATAAGCAAACAAGAAAAGGAAAAAAAGACAGCCAGACGCTGCGAAGGTCAAGGTTGAATCTCCCTGGACACTCGTCTTCAGCTTAGAAGTTTCATTTATGGACGAGTGTGTTGACGGGCACGGCAAGCACATTGATTATGCCAAACATTTTAGCGTGACAAATGTTGGGTTTTAGAGGAGCGCTAAAGGTCAAAAGGCCCCCGGTACGTGAGACAACTGTCTCGGCCGAGCCTATATCATGAAAATTGGCACATGCTCATTATAAGAGATAACACATTAGGGAAATATCGGCCCCAGGGGGCTCCCGGAGCCCTCTGGGGCCAATATAGGGCATTGTTTTCCCTGCAAAACGATGCCACCTCGTGGCTTTCCGGTTTTTGTTTTGATCAACATCTATATAATTGGACAATGCTTTCTTGCTTTTAAAAGTTTTGTATTGTTGCATAATTTGTTTTTGAGCAGTTAAGCGTAGCTGTATAGCTTGTGTTACTGCCCATATCAATAAGGTGGCCACAATGTCTAGAATGAAGGTTAGCTGTGAGGTGGCCACAATATGAAGGTTAATTACTAGCTACGGTGGCCTTGATCTTGGTATATATGTTTTTTTTATATCTACCAATCGGCCACAGTATTAAAGTATTAAGGCTGATAGCTGGCCACATCTATCAGGTGGCCTTATGATTGATAGCCGCCATAACTGCCAGGTGTCCTTAATATCTAAGTTGATCATATGTCTGTCAATCAGGTGGCCTCAATTTTGATAGCTGGTCACATACAATATAAGGAGCCATCTGATAGCTGGCCCGGGTGGCCTCTATATAATTAATAGCAGCCACAACTACAAGTGGCCTAAATAGCTCAGTTTATATCTATGTATGTCCATCAGGCCGGCCCGATGTCGATAGCTGGTCACATAGATATGAGGCATCTGATAACTGGCCACATCTATCGGATGGCCTACAGCAGCGACAACTATACCAGGTATCATCTTCATCTAGGTTTATAGTTGGCCATATACATATACAAGGCGTCTTCTTTGTCAGATTTTGCGTTCTTTGCCATATATGTGACAGTAGCATCAGGGTGAACACGGCGATCAGGCGGCCAGTTTGGTAGGCCTACCTGTATTCATTTGATTTACTGGTACCCGCCGGGTCAAAGTCCACAGACATTATAACCCTTGCCATTACGCTTTAATAGTCATGTTCCCACAGTAGCGTGTTCAAGTGCGTTTCAAGATCGTCACAATAGGTTACGAATGGCACCGTACCCTACGGTGGAGAGAGTTCAACGACGACCCATTCTTTTGGTGACAGTTTGTGTATACTACCGATGATGTGAATAAAATAAATGACGGCACTGCACAAACAAACAGTAGTACCCGCATTAAAATAACATGCCATCACACCCGAGTATTGGAATTGGGTTTGGGGGGGGGGGGTTCACAACAGAAAAGCGCACAGCATAAACACTGCAGCCGTATTATATCAAATAAAGACAAAGTGATGAATAATCACAACTAATCAGAAAATAGATTGATCCCGCAGGACGGCTTTAACATAAAAAAATGTCATGCACGGAGCAAAATGTGGCTGTAAGTGAGCGGTGTGTCCGCTGAACTCATTTTATCAAGGCGAGTTGCAAGTACGCCAGTGCAGTGGTATTGTTCACATTATTTTTGGTGGCCCTGACAATCCGTCGCCGCACGGTTCACAGCATTCCGCTATGGATATTTGTTTTAATTATATAGTTCATGAAAACAGCGTGTCTGGATCGGGACTGCTGCCCGCACGGTAATAAGCTGTGTATCCATGTGACAGTGCTTCCCATTTTTTTCTTCATCGATGATGTGTTGTTGTTCGAGTCCGTACAGCGTGTGGAGATGGGGGACGATTTTTTGTGCGTATTGCAGTGGTTGGGAGCATGCGTTGTGCGGTTGCGATGAGATGCACGTGAGGTCTCGGTGCTCTTGCGTCTTGCGACCACTTATCACGGACTCGCCTCACATGAGGACTATAGCGCACTGCGAGCAGGATGCCCAGGCAGGCTCTCAAACACACACACACAAACACGCGTGCACACAACAGGCGGGAATCTGGTACCATCTCACAGGCTAACTTCTCATCGTGACCACTCTTAACTCTTCCGTGCACACACACACTTGCCTGTTAAAAACTTCCATGAGGAAATGCCATCCGTTTATATTGACGCCAAGTGTTTCTCTGCTGCCAGCATCAACAACAACAACATGGGAATTGATACAGTACCCTACACTGCTCCATTGATGTGATTATTAAAATCAATTTTAGGCACGGCAAAAGAGGCTTGTAAAATTGCCCACGATTATGGGGATATAACTACAATGACGTAACAACATCGACCAGCTTCAAATTGATTATAGAGTGAATATTGTTTCTACGTACATGGTGCTGGGTATATTGCTAGCGAATTAACATTACGCTGGAACCTAGGAGGGATCTGTCAGAGTTGCCGAGTCGCACCCACAAAAGTTACTCCAAATCTGATGATTATATGAGACTCCAGTGTTCATATCAGTTGCCAAATGAGACAATACAACCTAGGTGCAGAATGTCTTGAAGACCGGTATTTCAATGAGGTTGAATAGATCTTCAGGATGCCTGCATCTCTAGCTTCGGATAGAGAGACCTCTGTTTATAAAATCAACTGCAGCTAGCGGCAACATCAGGATGTGCGGAATGAAAGATGCTCTCCAGGCACACCAGAAACTCAAGATGTGGAGACCCAGATATTAGCACAGTTTGCTGGAAACCTTACGCTGAGGTAAGATATTACTCTCGGCACTGTAGAGGGTTTAGCAACTAAACAACACCAATTAATACCCACCACGATTGAATCAATTTCACCAAGCGAAGACAAAAATCAGCCTGAAAAAATCCTCTTTCTTTTATTGTAAAAAAAGCTCCATTCCTCCATGAAGTTATACAGACATAATGTTGTCGGTATAATTTGTAAGAAATACATTTGTTCGTCGCTGAAACGGTTTACCAAATCGTCATAAATATTCACTGGTTACCTCACAAACTACCAGTGTTTATTTATTTTTTCATAATATCCCAAGATGTTATGTACTCTCGGCACTGTAAGAAGGTTTAGCAACCAAATAAACGGTTAACCAAACCGTCATATTATATTCACTGGTCACCTCACAAACAAACAGTGTTTAAAATTGTTTCATAATATCCCACGGCACATTTTATTTACCTCCTGATGCCCACAAAGTATAATTTCACGATCTACTGTCACAGTCTGACAACTCGCGTGCGCACTGTCACCCCCTACCTTATTTAATAAGAGCGTTATATTCCCCCCCCCCCCTTGCCAGTCGACACTCGCCGTACAATTTCAAACCAAGTTGGAAATGCCATCATTTAGGGCAAATGCCCAAGAAGAAAGACAGAAAGACAGACTCAGATATATGCGATCCCCGAGAAATTGAACACTATATTCGCAAGAGCCTGGCGGTGTTTTTTTTTTAGTTAGCCGAGCGTCAAGTGGGCATCCCCGGGGGCAGGCGAAATACATTGGGCGTGTAAAAAAGGACACTGCGCACCGTGAGCAGTGAGCGATAGATAAGTGCCCTCCATCTATACGAGATAGGCACGACCAGCTAACTGCCAGCGTAATAAGGGGGGTTGATTCAGAACTTAGATTTGATTGGAAACTTCTCTCGCTGTTATCTTTTGTATCTGTTGGACTGGAGAGAGCTGAGCCTAGGCCTTTGGTGATCCTCGTCAGTGATTGTCTTATCTCTCCTGTACATCGCCTATTGCCACATTTTTGAACCAGTTTCTCATCACTGCCAGGAAAGTGGATGAGCACAAACAGAGTTGAACATACCAGAGAAAGGTTACCAGCCAAAGGGACCGTATCGTGTGTATTGTTTGTGACTGGTTCCCAGCTTGGAGAGCGTTTTCGGTTACACCCCTACGTTCCGACACCCTTATGTTCCGACAGCCCTAGATCCCGACACCCGTGTGGCCCTTAATGTATTTTCATAATCATAATCATAATCATAATCCGAATCCAAATCCCAATCCCAATCCTAATAATTATCCTAACCCTAACCCTCACATTACCCTAACCCTAACCCTAACCTTAAAGCCAAACCTTTGCGTATAAATCACCCGGGGTTGGGTCAGAAAAAGAGTTGTCACAACTATAATAATAGGGGTGACGGAATATAGAGCAGTTGCCGTCTTTTCCACAATTTGTTGTCTTCTCGTGATTCTGATGACAGATTGAGCTTAAACGTTCACAGGTCTGTTACTCCATTACTGTCGGGTCTCATAGATTACCACTGTTGGCCGTGTGTCACCCACACAATGGAAAACAAACTTGATCTGAAGACAAAGTACACGACTTGTTATTATCGAAACAAAAATGATTGAATCTCAGTCTGAAAGCTCACTGATAATAACGTCCGTATTATACAAATCCTCCAGAGAAACATGTCCGTCTGAAAAAAAAAACTGTTTAGAAAACGGCATTTGATGAGTCCAAAAAGCAACCACTGCCATAGTTTCGACTGCTGCGACCGCACGCGCACAAAAGCCCCGACAGAACGTAAAGCACAGTAAACACACAATGACACATGGTTTGTTCATTGAAACTTAAAGGGAAGGTATACCTATGGTAATTATTCCAAAAAATTGATGACCATAAAAACGTCATTGGAAAGAAGCACTGCATAATATACAACATTTCGAGAAACAATTCCCATCAAAGGAATGTGGTTTTAGAGAGAGAGGTATTCAAAAACATTTCAATCCGAGAAATGTTTCTGCGTGAAAAGTTTTTCAGATTTTGTATTCCAATTACGGATTATACATAACCACTCTAGACTGTCGGCGATATCTCAAAAACGCCACCACCTTTTGAAATGAAACTTCCACAAGTTAGTTGTGTTGTATATATCTACATTTAAACAGGACTAAAACAATTGAACGATTCCAGAAACCAAAGATAATACACTGTACATTTAAGAAGACGTGAATTACTATTTTAAAATCGGTCCATGTATAAAGAGAAAAGCTCGAGACCATCAGGCAACTATCGACCCAGGAGGTCACAGTAAAACAAAAAGTCAACACTTCTTTATGTGTTTAAAGCATTAGGCGACGGAGCACGGTATGAGATTTAGAGCACTCCAAATGTTGAGATGACTTACGGAGAACAGTGAGCAAACACACCACACACACACACACACCGTGAGAAATATGCCGGCTTGTCGTCTAAAATAATCAAACTACGTGCGGTCCGGCCGGTGCTTTTTTACAACAGAAAATGAACTTCGAGAATCCTATCCACGTGGATATATAAGTGTAAATGAGTTGTGTGTGGAGAGAGGCAGGCTGTGACTTTATTACAGATGTCCTACAGGAATTATGTTTGAGCAGCGGCCTTCTTCTTCTCCACAGTCATGGCAATTATGAAACTGACACAATTTCACTAGGTCGCCTCCTCGTCGATAAACACCGACAATGAATTATTTAAAAAAAGCAGAGCCGTATGAGTCGCTCCCGGTTTACCAATGGGGACAAAAACGAGCGTTGCTCTTGGGAGGCATGAGCGACCCGCCCCCATTAGTCGAGATTTCACGGTGGGGAATTGTGTATTAATTTGCCAATTAAAGAGGCGGTGAAGGGGATCACGCGTAATCCAATATTACGTAATTAGTAATGCTCCGGGACTATTTTTTTCCAGGACTACATACTTCCCAGTTTCTATATGAATATTTTCGTACTCAAGTCTATCTAAATGAAGTTGCTAGTTCTTTGTGTATATATTTCACTATTTGCAGCCAGCGGTTTGTGTTTCCAATTACATTCAGAGCACTTTCAGATATAATATATGCCAACCCCACTGGATTGCTGTCTAAACAGTTACTGGGCAATTTGCTTCAATTGATAAATTAACTGTCCGCCCTTGTTTGTCTTTTTGTTGCCATTATTTATTTTTCTCTTTTGTGCGTGTGTGTGTGTGTGTTAGTTTGGATGAGCAATGCTGTCGTTAGATCAACCCATTGCACATATACTCCTTAAAGGGTTACCTCATTCAAGACTACTTTTCAAAATGAAATTGTTAGTATTTATTTATTTATTTATTTAATTGTTTTGTGTTGCTTCTTCACCAAAATGTCCGTACACTTGTTTTCCCTTTCCTGTTTACGGGGTACAGTAACAGATATACAGCTCGATTTGCCAGTGGGGTCAAACTCTAATAGGAAGTCTGCCTGGACACACCTTGAGTTTCATTCATATTTTTGTTTGATTTGTCTAAGTGCATCTGTTAGGGTTTTTGTTTTCACTTGGCAAGTGACTGAATTAAGCACTGCGTAATCAGTGCGTGACCAAGTCCTGCCGGGGCAGGCATTACTGCTCGGTGGGATTCGAACCCACGACCGCGGCCATTCTAGAGTAGATGTCCTACACCAATAGACTACCGACAAGAGGCTGATTCGAATCGGTGTAGGTTTGAAAATAAAAGTAACATCCTGTATCCCCAATGCAATGTATAACATTTGGGAGGGGAGGTGGCTGTAGCAAATTGCTTACCAACCCAAAATGACCTGCGGTATAAATGGAACGTTGTTAATAACGGCTTCACGTTTCGACACGAGCAGGGCCTTTCTCGAGCTTGGGTCACTTGTCAAATCGATCGTTCTGTTTGTCTCAAGTATGATTGTTTCCCTGTCTACTGACAGCGCATGCTCGATCCGTCAGGTGTGTCGATCTTGGGTTGCGGCAATTTTTAATGAAGTAGTAAATTTATGCGCTGAACAGACAGATTCTCCGTCATCATTTAAGAAAAAAAAATAATAATAATCTGCACTTTGGGAACGAGGTGGCATCATCCCCCCAACCTGATGACGTTAAGCCTTCATTGTACAAACGTAAACATTTTATCTTTACTATTTTGTTTATACCATTTGTTAGTACGCCCATCGGCTTTGTGGTGGTGATTTTTTTACCTGTTTACTTAATTAATTTGTTGATTGCTGGGGGTTTTTTTCTTTTAATTTTTCTCTTATTGAGAAAGAGGGGGGGGGCGATATAAGCAAATCCTCAGCAGGATTCGCCCATAATGTTCCGTACAGATTACCTGTCAGGGGCAATTAGGTGAAATTGATTTCCGTTGGGGGACGGTATCCATCAGCAAGTCCTACAGCTTAACATCGAGATCATGTACAGGACATTATATCTATACTACTCGTGGCACCGCGCTCGGACCAGAAATACACGGCAGCGTAATAGGCGCTTGTAATGGGGGATTGATTCCCCATGTGACTCATTCTTGTCATCCCGGTGCAATATCAAAGTATCAGAAAAGATAATCTCGCCAGAAACTCGAGACTTTGGAGAGACAAATAGCACAAATAAATACCTATAAAATAGGTAGCTACAAACGAAAGGGGGGATGTATAAGCATAGAAGATACCCACTACACGACGGTTTTTCGTTTAGCAAAAAAGGAAGTTCGGTGAACTGGGAATTCTATGCTGCTGATGTCGTTGAGTTGTCAGTGGCTGCATTTGGTTTTAAATTTTGTTTTTACCGATGTAAGGCCTTGT
>CM021530.1:17717293-17731539 GCA_010994315.2 Pisaster ochraceus
AACGAAGTGATGAGTTTTGCATCAAATTTCTAGGAAATGTTGATGGTATCAGTTGGTTGTACCATTATTTAAAACACACGGTATGTGGAAATAAAACTCTTATCATTAATAGATCGAACTATTTATATCTAAAAGAGTAATTTCCATGGTTTTGACCTAGTTCACCTGGCGTCATGATCACAATAGTCTGGCTTGCGTCATTATGGAAGTAATAAGTGTGCAGGGAGTGTGACAATGCCGTGGTTAGACGGCCACTTAATACGTGCATTCTGACATTCTGACTCCCAAAATGGAAGACCATGGGCAGACTGTGGGCACGTGTGACGTCAGTGCATGGGGTCAATAGGCCTTAACTCATTTTACACAATCCAATAAAATCAAAATTATGGTTTTACAAGCAGGAACACGAATTGGCTTAACCAATTCTTACATAGGGTATGCGTTTAGAGGTCGGGCAACTATGCACTCCCCCGACTGGGAATATACGGTGCTGGGGGTTCAAGCCACTATGATTCGCGATGGACGCTTAATCCTTCGTGTTCGCATGCCGTGACTTTGCGCCTGAACACCGTTGAGATTCATCATAATACAGTATAGTGACCCTTTAGGTTAATGGGTTTCTAGAAAAGTTAGTTGTTGTTGTTGTTGTTGTTGTTGTTTTTTTTTTTGGGGGGGTGAACTGCCGGAAAAAAAGCAGTCTAAGGACTTCAACAAAATGTATTTGTGGTGTTTTGAGAAAGCGAGAAGGACGTTCTCGCATTGCTTTCATGTACAAAACCAACGTATGGCCGATATGTGGCAGAGGGTGTTCCCTATGCACTTTTAACACACTCTTTCCTCTTGTGCATAAGTAACCCCGCCCCCCCAATGATCCCTCTATGAATTCTTGAGATTCCCAGAACACAGTGAAATAGGAGAAGGGTACACAATGCTACGCAGCGAGCACCTAATGTACAAACGGGTAGTTAAAAGTCGCTAAAACACACTACAAAGAGCAGCCCGGATTTACAAATCCCGGGTGGACAAATATGTGAGGTTGGGTGTGTGTGTGTGGGTTTTTTTTTTTTTTTTTAATAGTTCGAACATTCTTTCATTCTATCATGCATTTTTGACCAATGTAAATCAGCATTCTAGCGTAAAATTAAGACACAGCAGAACATACGATACAGGGAGGCAGGGACCAACGCTACTCTCTGGAAAACTTACGTACCTTTTCTAAAAGCCAAAAGATATGTTTTGTGTTAAATACTTAAATGACAATGTTCTGATAACAATAGCGTATTAAACCTTAAGAGGTTTGCCTGGTTATAAACAAAACCTGGAAGAAAGGTTGCGGTTCGCGACAACAACGTGTCTCAATGTGGTAGGTGGGTTCGAATCCCACCGGAGGTGCGGGAGGATCTTCCCCGGACTCGCAAAGTACAGTGCTTATCACACATTATGCTCAAGGCTCAGTTCCGGAAATGGGCATCGAGCTTTACAACAGCGTATCAAACAGTACAATTGGCTCAGCATAAAATCCACCCCCACCCCCACCTTCATTCCAGCCCAGACAAAATTGCAAGCAATTTTATGAAGAACTGTATAAAGCCCATCATCTTGTGATACATGTAACAACAAGGTGGTGGGGATTGCCACGACCTGCGTCCCCACCAAGCCTTCTTGACTCAACAAGAAACACATAGCAACAAGAAAGGCAATTTAATCAACCAACAGCCCGGCTACGTGATCAGAATATGCATCGGTTGCACTTCAAACTCGCCCCTCGCACATTCAATACGAGCAAACATTAGCGATCAATGTGGAACAATCGAACAATGTTCGGAGCATTTTTTTTTCTTTTTTGAGGGTTGATGTTTCTTTTTCTTCCTCTTTTTTTTGAAGGCACAGGTACAGCGCTGGAAGCTGTTGTCGTCAACGTTATTTGAAATGGGGTGACATGCATTACAGCAGGCTGGTTTTCGAAAACCTATAGTGTCAATAATTTCTCAACAAATATATCAGTCGGATTATTAATGTAATAATGTTTGTTCACACTTCAGTGAGACCTTCAATTCTTAGAAAATGATTCTTAGTTATTGATTGATTTTGTTTATATAAAAATGTACTATTTTAATCTTCGCTTGAGCGACAAACTTCACCATTAGTCCTTGAAGTCACGCATGTCGTAATCCCTGTGTGCAATACCAGTAAACAAACAGTATTCACATTTTAACAGAAATGGAGTCAGACTATTTTACCCAAGATGGCTGCGCCATGGAAAAGTTGGCCCTTTTCGAAAACACGTTTTTTAGGGCTTGGGCTCCGGCTTAGGATCCAGTTTTTCTTTTTTTAAGAAAACGTGTTGTTCGGTACGGAGTTTCAAAAAGGCGGGCGAGCCTATAGCAGGAGCCCACGCCCCCAAAACCGTGGATTCGAAAACGGCCGCATTAAAGCAGGTTGAATCTTTCAGAATTCCGTACAACTAAAATGTCTGTTGAAGATAATTTAAACTGCCCTGATCGTCTGTAGACAGTCACATGCACTATCTCTGTTCGACAATTACTTTAATATTGTGTCCGCCCTTTAAATGGATATCGACGTTTTTCTATATCCCTCTGCAGGGGAAAGCGCTGCACGAGCCAGCTGGAGTTCTGGGTGGTTGAATTTCATGGAACTTGAGACTCCTATCAACATCTTTGTCGAACTGATTTAGTCTCCAGTCCCCCGACAGAATGGATTTTACGGAGACAACGGACATCATGGACGCAGCCATGAACTGCACGGGCGTCAACTGTAGCGGCTCCGACGGCCAGGACGACGGCAGCTCGCACATGAAGACGGTGAAGATCGTCTGCATGGCCGTGCTGTCCGGCTTCGCCAGCCTGTTCACCGTCTGCGGCAACGCCCTGGTCATCGTCGCCTTCTGCCGCGAGAGGCGACTGCGCTGCCTCAGCAACTACTTCATCATCAGCATGGCATCGGCTGACGTGATCATCGGCGCATTCTCCATGCCTCTCTACACAATGTACCTGCTGATAGACTACTGGCCGTTGGGCCCCGTTATATGTGATATATGGTTGTTTTTAGACTACTTGTGCTGTGGTGCTTCTGTTCTGGGGATTCTCCTGATTAGCGTCGATAGGTACCGATGTTTATCTCACCCTATGACCTATCGAAGTGACATGACCCGGGCGCGCGTTCTCTTCCTGATAGTTGCTAGTTGGATTACCACGATACTTCTCTTCGGTGTCCCCATCATAGGGTGGCAATTCTTTGAAGGGAAACGCACCGTCCCCGATTTAGAGTGCGAAGTGCAGTTTATCAAAGACCCGTTCTTCACGGCGGGATCCATTATAATGATATACTGGTTACCGCTGGTCGTCATCCTCATCTTGTATATGCGTATTTACTTGTTAACTCGAAGGCTCGTTAAGCGCGAGGCCAGGATTATCGGTCGCTTGAGCGTGAGGCACCACGTGGAGCCGGCCGAGACGTCACACAACAACAACCACCACCAACGGAAATTTTCCTCCGGTGTCATGCTAGACTCCGAGGATGAACAAACGGTGTCGTTCCCGACACGGGACCTGCCCTTACCGGCACACCAGGAGGAAGATGACCTGTGCGGTCGAGCCTCCAGCTCCCAGCATAATGCCGATAACGGGTGCCGGATGGACGGGCAGAAGAGACGGGTGACACTCCCGTCTGAAACTGATGAATACTCCGAAGACCAAAGCGACCGGGCCTCGCACCAGGCTTCAAATAGAAGCCATACTAAGGCCAGTCCGAACAGCAAAGACCATACCATAGGAAAGACGTTATCGGCCGCTTTAGTGAGCCTAAAGGAGGCTAAGGCCGTTCGGACTCTCAGCGCTATCCTTGGCTTTTTCATCCTGTGTTGGACGCCCTACAGCGTGCTGGTCATCGTGAAAGGCTTCTGTCCCGATTGCGTTAACATGTACCTTTATGAACTCAGTTACTTCTTGTGCTATATCAATAGCTCGTGTAATCCAATATGTTATGCGTTCGCAAACAGAGATTTTAAGACAGCCTTTAAAAAGATCCTCATGTGTGACCGACAGAAGTATGGCTGGAAATCCAGCCATTATTGAACAAACAGTGAGCCGATTCTCATTGCTTGGTGCGTGCGAACGATAGCTTCCATTAATTATGGTTTAAAATGACTTTGATTGTGCTAATTGAACTTCTTATGGTGTGTACACGTTCCATGTTGTTAATTGCATTTACTACGTCTAAACAAGGGAGGACAACTTCAGGCGGCCATTTTGAATGCTGAGTAGTCAATCTTGACGCACGTGGTCGGTGTGCTTCTTTAAAAATTGTGTGGTTGAAACAAGTTACGTTTTGTCTTAATCCCGTAAAGCGTTTTAAACCCGTTTATGGGTGTTAATAAATTTGACGTTTCGGAAGTGGTCTTCATAACAGAATACCTCTGGTTATGTGGGATAGCGTCCTCGGCTCTTTGTCCCTCGAAAGTAACTCGTCATTGAACAAATTTAGACGCAATTATCAGAATACTTCCTTGAAGAAAAAACTATGGTATGTCACTTTAGATGCGATGAGCAATCGCCGGTGAAGAGCACACCCAAATTTAATTGAAATTTTATCTTTCGAGGTTAAAGCCATAAATACTCAAGGACTGTAGTTTTCCCATAAAGCCTTGTGCGCTTCATTGGGTTTTCTTTTTGTCATAAGAAACTGACATGGTGCGAGTGCCTGACCTAGTTTGGCAGTGTCATAGATCAACCTCGCTCGCTCGTTCGCTCCCCTGCGAGTGGTAAACACGCTCTTGAATTGCACTTTGAATCGAATAATCAAATTGGAGCCCGAACATCTTGCGCTTCTTCTCCTTCTGCAAGCTAGACATATCACTGGCGAGGCAGCAACGCCACATTGGCAACAAACTTGGTAAAACAAAAAAACAATATTAAATTTCACGACGTCGACTGTATGTAGGTGTGTGTGCGTGTCAAACTCTATTCATGTTGTGTGCATAAACGGTCCTCAAAAAACATTGATGGGACGAGCAGTTTTGTGTTTGCTCGCCTAATGAGCGACAACATCACCTACATTTCCTTCACGGAACCTATTGTCGTTGTTTAAATAAACCCAGCCATTATGTCCACATTTAAACTCCATGTCTTTGTGTAGCAATTAAAAACGTAACAAGCAATGTCTAGAGGGCGAATCTCTCGAGTAAACAAGCTGTCACAGATATTGGAGTACAACAGCTTGACCTGTTTGGCAAATAACTGCTTGTTTCTTCTGTCAAACAGCAAGTTACGGGTTTTCAAACAAATTGGGAACACTTAGCAGTGCAAAGATAACATCTACTTGTTTGGTTTATTCCCACTCGATATTGCTGTAAGAAAATTCCTAAGATTAAGTCTTGGAGAATGCAATATCTGAGATGTTTGGTCAACGCTCTTAAGTCGATGGGGTTTTTAATACTGAAGAACAAGTTAGCGTACAGTGCAAGATAACATCTGTTTCACCACCAACTTGTGGTTTAACATATTCATCCGAAAGTATACAAAAAAATGGTTGAATAATTGTGTTCGTGCCACAAAAGTCTCTTATCAAACCGAAGACGTGTTGGTCATAATCCCTGTATTCCCACTGAAGATGGTAGTTCGCGTGCCCATGAAACAGAGAGGGGTCCTTCTATTTGTCATCTCAGCCTCGATTTAGTTAAGCTGTTTTGAATGAATTAAAAGAGGATTTGGCTGTTAGAAGAAGAAAAAAATCTCACGAATACATAAAAACCTAACTATTATTAGTTAATGAGTGTGCATTCGAAAGCATATTTTCTTGTGAAGTTAAAATATAAAGTGCAGGATTGGGAGTTACCCAGGAAAAATCTGTAAGCTCTGCGATTACAAAGCTCATACAAGTACCAATCCTGCAGCGAATTATTTCCGTCTGAAATACTGGCAAAGAGAAAAATAGCATTTGAAAGGCCCTGAAATTACCATAGCTTATTTTGATTACTGTTATCGGAATAAGCCATATTTTAAAACGTGCAGAAATTCAATGTTTTTCACTCATACGTGACGGTTGGTCGTATGCTGTATTTATCAAAAACTCTGGGGTGGGAATTAATTTACACTTTCAAGAATAATGGGGTCCTTAATGTGGTTTATCATTTCCAATTAACAAAACTTCAAGTTGCTACAAAATCATCGGCAGTCAGTCCTTTTTAATGTTACTGAATATGTACCCAATGTTGATTCAAGAAACAGTATAACATTATCATAAAAAGTCTATAATCTCATATAAAAACAATGAGGTAAAACAGGCAGTATTTGAAAAAGAATAAAAATGTCCGTGTAATAGTTTAGTGCAATTTCTGAAATACTAATTTCTTTTTATTTCAATAAATGCTTCACAGAGTAATCATGGATAAGCTTCTTCCAAATTAATGGAGATATCCTTCGAAATGATGCACCGTCCATTTTTACAGAATAATATAGTGTTTTTCCCCAAAGCAAATGACGACGTTCGTTTAAATATTCTATTTTGTTAAAACTGCACTGTTGCGCACTGTTTACAAAGACTTTACGGCAGGGAAATGTTCTTTTTCGGGTACCTAGCAGCACGTTCTTCAAATAGCTACCGTAATATTTACGTGTACCATTAAAAAAACAACTACAAAACGTAACGGTAATTTGATGTGTAATCCGAGCACTCTCCTTTTAAAAACCAGTTTCTGTGGTCAAATATTTACGGTTGGTTCCTGCATACGATGTATTTACACGTAAATGTTACGGCCATTGTTTGGGCCCGACGTTTGAATGCTACCGTAATCACCGTGAAGTCATTCAATTTGTCAACTGGATCGCGTGCACCCTTAAATGACCAATTGTTGTTGGTTTCTGTGGTGAATCTCTTGTCTTTATACCTGTATACAAGCATTGACAATGATACATTGGTCCACCAACGAAACATGTTAAGTAAACAAATGAATACGATTTGGCAGACATGATATACAGCGTGCACATTGTCTCTACACAGCAGTGTCGTTAGAGATATTTCACATAGTTGACCTTGCAGGCGGAAAAAATCGGTTTATTGAGTTTCATGCAAGGGTAGAATATCGATCGCGATCTAAAATCATAAATTACCAAACATTCGCACCGGCCTAATAACGAGGTGTACGAGTTGATGGTTTTATTTTACAATCATTGGAGAATTAATGCACAATTTTTTTTCTTTTTTTCTTCTTTTATGAATAAATGTCATCGAGGATTCAAATTTCCACTTCTCAGCGAATTGTTTTACGCACTTCCACTCTTTTCTCATTTGCTTTCGTGAGGTACACATTTTTGTCCAGCTAAAAAAATTAATGGGGGGCTACACGTTCCATAGCATACTCTCGGGAAAATTTCATAGAGCTGCTTACGCACAAAAAGTACATAAGCACAAAACATTTTGCGTATATTAGATTGAAGTTACCAGCCAAAATACCATGTTAAATATTCAGTTTGCAACTGGTATCCTGCTCACATTTGATAGGCAAGTATCTGTTAGCAACATTTTCTGCTTAAGCAGCTAAGTACAATCAAGCTTACGCTTATCAGAATACGGCTAACCAGCTGAAATACCATTCCACCAACTGCGACTGGTACCTTGCTTATATGTTTGCTTAGCAGAAAAATCGTCAAGCAATGTTTGCTGCTGAAAGCAGCTCTATGAAATTGGGCCCCGGTTGTTATGATTTTGGGATACGACATCATCACTAAAGTGAGTTGCAGCGATTGCAAATTAGGGCGTTGATGGAGCTGGTCTGACAAGACAGAAAGACAGAGAGAGAGAGACTGGAATGATTTAGATCCCTGCCCGGTTCCGCGTATACACACTCAATGCGCTCGTGAGAGTAATTGAAAAGCGTCAGATGACCGAGCTGGTGAAAGAGAAGAGAATGCATTTCCTGGATGCTGAGACATCTCTCCAGTCTCACTTTCTCTGATCAAAACCTCAAACATGAAACTGAATTTCTAACTGATCATCTTCTTATCCCATTCCTTGGGTCTATTACAATTCTCTCTCGCCAACACACCACCGTCTTAATGACGCCTCTCTCACTTTCTGTTTGGTTTTACCATCGCCATCCACTCAGTCAAGCTGCATCCAGCAATAATCTGTGTATCTTTGAAATACATCTACCAATTCAACACACAAAACCTCTTCAAAGTAGGACTTGTCCCACGAGGCAGCTATACTGATGTAATTGTTTAAAAAACAAGCGCGTTCAAAATACTTTTACCAAATCCCATACACTTATTGGCTTGACCGTTGTTTTCTTAATACCGCGAGCAAAATAAACTTCGGTTTGCATAACCGGAACATAGAGCAACATTCTCCAACGCGGAGGTCCGTCGGGTGGGCGGTAAAATAAATACAGACTCTTCACTGAATCAACGGGAAGTTATATCAATAATTGCAACCTGTCATCTTTCATATTAGCTTTTTCTCTCCATATTTTTCAAAAGACACTTTTCCGGAAAAACATTCAAATTTCAAAAGGGTAATGTATTTCCGAGCCGTCATCGCCGAGTTACAGCTGGAATTGAATATCGATTTGGACCCGACGGGTTTTCATTTGGAGTTTGCCACAATATTGAGTGTTTTTTATATGTGTTTTAATTTTTAGTTTTTATTTTAGTATAAAATTTACAAGGCTTTAAAGGTTTCCAGTTTACTAATTTTTTTAACGCCTACATTAATATATTAAGCGTTTCTTGTCGTATGACCAAAGCTTTAAAAACATTAAACAATCAAGTTACAGTTTGTTAGGGTCCCTCCCCTATCCCTCCAAAAAGTGTAAATACAGAAACAAACAAACAAACAAACACCCCAACACCCCAATAAACACCCCCAACAAACAAACACTCTGTCAACATCAACACGTTACGAATGTCAAGCGATTTAAAACATGTAGTATTTTGCTTTCTTGAGAATTTCGTAGATTTTTAAGAACATTCTTGAAAAAATAACGTCATCGAATCTTTGGGGAAAGTTTCAGACGAATGGATGTACACCGTTCGTACATTTGTAGCGAATCTTGGGTCTCCCACATACATTAAACAGGCGAAGGACACCGAATCACGCGCTTTGACGTTCAATTACGCGCAAGACTTGCTCAGTCCGTTGACCGTATCTTTCTTGCTCACTACTTCAACAGAATGACTAAAACCTTGCTGCCGACGTATTGAGATTTTGTCACATGTCTGGTCTACAAATTCCCCTACAAATTAGAATTAAAGGATTATTGTAGGATTACATAGCTAGTTCTATAGTCACTACTAACAAACAAAAAAGGTGTAGATTCCACTTATGTACGTACTTTTCTTCCAATAAATGAAGTACGTAATCATGTTTCAACATTTGTAATGCCCCGTACTTGAACTACTGTTTCAAAAAGTGTTCAGGAGGCTATGTCCCAACTTAAGGTCACTGTAGTTGCATTCAAGTTGGGTCTGTCCCCAACCATAAGCTGGGCGGTCCCATTTACAATCGGGCCCTCCTGACTATAGTTGGGCGTCCTAACTATATTTGGGACAACCATCGGAATGGGGCGTTACATGACTCCCGTAGTTGGTACAATACCAGGTGTGTGTGTACTAGATGTTTATAAAATGGTCCAACGCGCTTCCAATATTGCATGCATTGTAAATTACATGAATGGTACAACAGAATGACTGGTAAAAGGTAAATAAATAAAATGAAATATTTAAGTTCTGCTTTAATCAGTAGACACTAGATTGTCAACTTTTCTATTAACTGATCATTCAATATCGAAAGAAAAAAACAAGTGTGTGATAAAATCACTTTGTGCGCCTTACACAGTAATACTCGGCACAGCTACTCCACCCTTCAAAACACGACAATTGCGAGGTTTTGAATGGTCAGTTAATTTACACGTAAATGAAACTGAAAATAGGATGCTTAAGTATGATAGTAAAGGCTGCGAACTGTATAACCCCACCGTACTCGATTTTAAGTGTTCAACGAAACTTTGGTAACAAATAACGAGTCAACTTGAACGTCTAACCGTAATATTTTTTATAAGACGTAATAGCGCCGTAAGTATTTACCAAGCTGTATAATAACTATACATAACTTGCCAGAAAACAAAGACACTGTGTGCTATGGATCTTTACCATAAAGAACAGCCATGGTTTTTCTTACTTTTTTGTTTACAACCAAAGTGAGGCTGGAAGTGAAACCAGTCTGTGCCCTTGTTATATTGTCAGAATAGGTACCGCCATTGCCAATGGGGGATACATGGAACATGCGAAAGTGGTAACAGTTTGTATTGCTCGTGAAATGAAGGCCACATTGTTCTGATTTGTGAACAAACGGGATTGTAAAATTCTGCACAGAGGAAGTAATTATCACAATTATTATTTTGCAAGTTCCAGCACAGTTTGGTGAATGACCAGACTAGGTCATGTACATTATGTCTTTAAAAAAATGGGTCAATAAACAGCCTTGTGTCCTGGTACGGTTACTGTATCAAATTTTGGTGGACAACATCGCGTCGCGTGCCCACAAAGTACTTTTTTTCCTCAGTGACAAAAGGTCGTAAGCATTAAGATGGCTCCTGACCCAATACAATTGCATTACTGTTACATGTTTATTTCTAGAATTACCCCCAAAGACATGCTTTGCAGTTCCCGTGCAGAATTTAACCTTCCTATGGTGACTTATGAATGGCAGACAACAGATCGAAGTGTCCCGCTCAGGTTCTCTTGCGACACAATTTTGCAAATTTTAAATCCGTAGACGCCCCTTCTCCGGTTAACTTTCGTTACGCCCTTCTTGCGTGTTCAAACGGAGCATCTGAAAGACATCAAACAGTCTGCTAAAACCTTTCGTACCCCAAGTTCTTACTCTCTTAAAACGGTCTTGCATTAAGTAGCCAACTCGAGTTGTTTTTCTATTAAACATTTAATGATGAAACAGTCTGATATCAATTACAATCAATAGAATACTTTGGCTATCGAATTCTGTTACACACAGCTTTTGGTTTGAAGGCGCACGCAGAGACGGTATTGCACTAAACAACTTTTCAAATTTCATCCTACGAGAGTGAAGTTGCAATTTTTGTGTGCATCAAACATTTTGGGCCGTGGTTGTTGTTGCCGTTGTTGTTGTTGTTGATGTTTTTTTTTTAAATCCACTTTCACCGTTCTCGACGTTCAGCAAACAATGGAAATGCAATCCGAATGTGGAATGCTATATAGGAAGGGTCAGTTCCCTAAATTTGAACTGAGGCATGCACAAGATTAAATCTCGTCATGAATAATATTCCTTTTCTTTTGAGCGAACCGACCACCTTGTTTTCAATCTTCGGTGAATTGTCTCCTCAATTCTAAAATGTAAATTTTCTTTGACACGATGCTCCGGGTGCTACAGTATCTGAACAAAAATCCTAGACGTTAAAAAAAAATAATATAAAAAAAACACAAGACGTCAGTTTTTACGCTACCATTTCATCGAATATTGAACGTAATTGATTTGACGGTCCTAGCCAATCAGTTATTATGGCAGCTCAAACGTGCCCATTAAACTGTTAGATTATTATGGAAATAATGTAATTTGCAGCATTTCTGCATTTCTAAGTTCATGTGTGAAGTGAAGCGAAAGACACCCAAGTATTGTCAAGATCAGATAGAGGCTTAGAACAATCCGCAGGGGGCATTGCAAAGCAGGTGCGAAAATAGCGTGGCATATTGTTTGGTGATGACAATCGTATATATGAAATTTGTCCTGTACGTTGGTAATGTTAATTGGTAACTAAACTACGGGTTGTGAATTTCTACAGAGACGACCAACCAAATTAAAGAAAGAAACACGCATAAATATCAATTAAATTTGATAACAACGCAACACCCGTCACTCTTTTCCCGTAAACGATTCGGTGCATCTGTGGCATGGATCCCATTTCATAAAGCTGTTTTACTCACAGAAATTAGCAAAGCACAAAACAACTTCGCTACCAGATAAAGGAATACCAACCAATTAACACCAATTGGTTTTTCCTGTATACAGACATTAGTTCCCATTAGTTTCTCACAGCAGAAACTTGCTGAGCAATCCTTCAATTCTTGCGGTGTTAAATAAATCAAAACGAATTTCAAAGATCAAAGGTCAAAATGACAGAAGTTTGACGCACCGAATACCGTGCAGGCCAAACGGAACGGGGATATCAACTTTCTGGTACCGGCATTGTTTTGTGGGGACAAAAATGACAACATGTAATCGTCTTGTTTTCGGGGGTTAAAATATTACAATATTATTAGTATTATTATTATGTGCAGAGTCGTTAAGGGAAAGGCTGTTAAAACAGTTGTGTTATGTCTATGTACATGTGAGATGATTTCGAGTATGTTTTCCGCCTTACATTCAGTGACAACTACACGTTGTTTTCATGTAGAAGTTTATAGCGCAAACTGTGATTATTGTTGTGCAGGTTTTGCTATAATTGTGAATATACCAACATGGTAAACAATCTCCTTAACTACACTCTAAAAAAAAAAAAAAAATCAAAAAATTGACCCGGATTTGCGTCTCGTTGGGCCTGACCCGTTTTGGGGTCAGTGACAACTCAGACTCTGTGTCGAAATGACTCAGAAAATTGTCAAGCTGACACAGATTCCGAGTTTAAATCCCATTTTTGTAAACCACTTTCCGGTACGGGTCAGACTGACCCAGTTGGTCAGCCCCCCTCCCCTGTGACCTGGAACTCGGGTTAATTCCAGCCCGGGAGTCGTTGGAGTGTAACATCAACACTCAAATAATACTGAACGAAGTCTGCATAAAAACATCAAATATGTTGGGCCGAGTATACGCCTATAGAGAATAGTGGTGTGTGTGTGGCACAGCTATCAGGTAATCAATTGTGTTCAAGTAAAAACATAGGCTAAATATATATTGGGTTTTATACAATCATGTACTGAAAGGGTATTCAAATACACGGTTACGTTTTACTGTAAAGCAGGTCTATTTAACAAAATCCTCTGGAATCGAAACTTCCCATTATTATTTCAGACTGAGAGGTAACAACGCCACAACGTGTATTGGTGCCAACGAAAAAAAAAAAATCGATGCGATTTATGTTAATAAAGTTCATATCTATTTTTAATTGAACAATAGGACGGCTGAACCGTGTGTCATTTTCTCCTGTGCCATTTCTTTTGATTAATATGGTCATGATGTATGAGTGAAATAAAAATATATATAAAAGATATATACAAACACTGTCTCGCTGAATGCCTTAGTTCGTGAATTCATTACCCTGTTCTTTCTATTGCATGCTCCAATGTTTGGGGGAAGTGCAGCGTGAAATACGAGGCCTCAATCGTGAGCTAACGCCAGTGCATTTTTTCCCTATTCCTTTTTTTCCCCTTTATCCCTTTTTTCTCTTTTAGAAAGAGAGCTTAAAACTCTTCTGCATCTATACTCTACCGAGAGGTCTCTCGGGTTGCGAAAGCGACGTGTTTACGTCTTAAATCAGAGAATGGGGGTAAACACAGTGGTGGGGAAATTTGTGATATTGGCTGATTTAAGAAGGCAGCATTAGGTCTATAAACGAAACCCTCCGTCTAAGCGTCGAGGTTGTGATTTACTGCCAGGGAAAATAGGCCAAGCTTAGCAACCGTTGAAGATTCTGGGTTTGTTCGGAGTGGTGTCGTTGCGCTGTTCTGTTTTTGACAGATAAACCTGTTAAAATGACATGTCGTCCTTTTGTAGTAAAAGACTAGCTTCTTCACATCAGTTGAAAATGTTTCCTGCATTTCAAAAAAACAGCAGTTCTACAAACAATTAATAATGTTCTTGTTTGTTAGTTTTAATGTGCTACCACTACCTTCCTTGTGTTATCTATCAGACTAACACGGATATCTCTAGCATACAGTCTAATGATCTTGGGTCAAAGAAACTATTAAAGCATGCTATAGTCTCCAAAAATGTTGCCTCATTACAAAATGCTGTACCTTTTCTTGATGCAAGGACAGTACCGGTAGGCATACAATTTCACCAGTGTTGCCACCTTGCCATGGCTGTACTTTATCTTGATTCATATAAAGTACGCATGTTGTTCAGTATCACGAGTTTCGCCACATGGTGTACCTCGTCTTGATTCAAAGACAGTAAGTACACAACGATGTGCCAATGTTACATATCCATACATTCAAAAATATGCCTTACCAGGGCCCAATTTCATAGAGCTGCTAAGC
>CM021530.1:17764265-17775495 GCA_010994315.2 Pisaster ochraceus
GTTTGGAGGACAAAGCAAATAAATCAATACCCTTGACGTGCCGTTACAAAATGGTTTTTAATTCTGTCAAGAGTGAGCTGATTCTCTTTTTGTTATCAATTTTGCGTCAGCATTCTGTATTGGTCGGGAGGGGGTGTAGGAAGCTCTGAATAACTATTTTAAACACCTGATCGATAGACTGTCATTGTTTGTTTTCAAACGATAACTACAAAACCGTTGTGTTACTCTTTACAGCAGAAAAACAAAAAAATCCCAAAACAGCGCTCGGTTTTGTTTTTGAATCCGTACGATGATTCGTCAATCTACTGTTTTTAAATAACATCCAAGCAGACCGTTGTCATTTTGGATGAAAGAACTTTCAGCAGAAGTGTACTCGATGTTGTTGTGGCGTACACTCGGCGTTGGCGTTTTGTACTGCCGTGTCTGAAGACACGTGGTGTGGCCGAGCGTGCAACAGTCAAAAAAAGATGGGACGGAAATGCACGGCGACTATAGTACTAAAATGCACGGTTTGTGACGTAGGCCATGTAATGGTTTGCATAATGAATGCCACGTGACTGAGAATCCTCCAGTCAAATGACAAGGATCTACTTGGAGGTTACGTAAAGACCCTTAATCCCATGTCGTTGAGCAATTTCATCTCACGAGTCATGTTTAGATTATTTAACCCATGCTATAATCAAACGCAGGAACCAATTTAGTTTCGTGTACGGAGGGAGGGGGTGATCCGAAGACCGACGGGCCAAGGTTCGAATCCTCATTCTAAACCTCATCACCAAATATCTTCAAAAGAGATCACTGTTCAAAAACTCATCTACATGTTTCAGAAACTTTTTGCAAGGGAACGACACTAGTTCTTTAAACGCTTATAAAAAATTGTGTGTTTTTTTATATCTAGCTTAAGGCTATAAAATCTTGCGTTTGTCATAAAAAACTGGCAGATGATGTTCGCCAGGCCACACTAGGGACTAACACCTGGGCTACATGGCAGGAACCCTTCCGGCTGAGGCTTGTTGATGGCAGAACGGGAACCGTTGGCAATACGATTCGGTTCTGGTACTCGATAATATAAAATCAAATCAATGCCTCACAGACAACAGGTGTTGCAATTATTCAAACAGATATCTCTAGAATGTTCGTTTAAAAAAAATCATTTTACAAGAAGAGCGATTGTTAAACTTTAAAGCGTGTTTAAAGCAACTGTTGCTCTCTTGACTACATTCTGCTCCTTTCTTTCTTTAACTATCTCACAAACTCCTGTTACATATTCATGGGGGAAGGACATTCTCCATGCTCTGATATACTAATATAAGTGTGGGTTGTGTTGTCATTTAGCCTTTGAGACAGACTCTGGCTATAGGGTCGAAACGTCAGGCCAATGACAATGTTTGACAAAATTTGTATACCACAACTCATTCACTGTTTTTCTTCCTTTCTTGTTTCCCTCGTGATTGGATCGTTTGTTTTCTCGACCTGACAGTATTTCAGGAGAATTCTAATTTCCCCGAGTTCAACTTAAACCGGTATTGAGTATTAAAAAGCGGACATCAGTGTTTGTCGAATACATGTACACCAACCGTAGCTGTAAACTGACGGGGTTTTCGTGTACATTGTGAATCGACCTCCGAGTTCACAATGTAAACCTTTTCAACACCTCAATTTACCAAATACTACTTTAACTGTGTATTTCCCCCCTCCTACGCGAATATGCTATAAATACGGGTTTATGGCCGCGGGCATAATTATTACAACCAAATCATTGTGGATGAATTAATCCGAGAATAATGTCTTCTTGAGTGACGATACATAAACCACTTCCGTTTTCGTTGAAAGTCTGAATGAGTATTTTTTGAAAAATAACTGCATTGCCACGAGGCGTTCTTACGTGATGACTTGCCAAGCAGTTGCGGCTGCGGCTGCGACTTGATCGGCACGTGAACACGCGTTGACGCACAGGGCGCCTATAGCAACAACACTTAGCAACAGCCACAGCCATAGCCGCCAATTCAGACCCGGCCGAAACGCAGAGTTTGAAAAAGGGTTGGTACGAGATACATACCTTTCCGTAATTGGAGCACACGTGGGCTTAATCTGACGCACATGATTCCAGAAATAACCAATCTCCCTATATAAGAAATGCTCCTGCGTAAAATCTCTCTCATTTCATGGAAATTACGCACTGAAATGATTGCATAAAAACCAAAACCAAAACCAGTTTTTACTAAGCTATTCAACCTCCTTTGACAAACAGCTTGGTCACATTTCCAAATACACTGTATATTATTGTATGGGATGATTTTGTAGAGTGGAATCTGTATAAATATGGCATTTGATCCAATTCTTCCTCCACTTTCTATAATCCAAAGATACATTTAATGATTTGGGATTTTAAAGATTTTTTAATACTCGTTTTTCATTTCAGTAAAACGACAGTTTACCTTGACATATTCCGTTTGGATTGCTATTATGCATACCTTGAAATAATTGCTTTTTAATTGACAATCCTATAACTGTCCACGTCAATTAATTGGGGGAATATTTCCACTGAAAAGGGTTTAGCAATGAAGGTCGCAGTTAAATTCCAGCAATTCCTGCGATGCATAGTCTAATTAAAGAAGTTGCTGATTAATTGGCAATCAGGCCGGTCGGACGCGAACGTTCTCTGAGGAGGCGGCTGTCCCACACTGCATGCTAGCACTACACAGCCTTGCTCTCTGCGGACTGACAGACCTTCGGAAAGTACACCGTAACTCCTTCAAGCCGATCTGATCTGCAGGCTGCAGCATTTGGTAATCATCAAAAAATCAAAATTGCTTACTTTCAATCTGAAAGGTCACTGTAGATAAAGTTCCTACAAGTACCAATCCCCTATGGAAATTGTTACCCCCTGAAAAAATGTATTAGAGTCAGTGAGTAGCATTTGAAAACTCCCAAACAATCATTTGTATCGTTGTTTGCTTCGACTGCCGCGTTCGGGTTAAATCCGAAATGAACGTGCACCAATTACACGGCAAAACACAGACCGATTTTGGTTGTTTGCACTGAAACTTTATCACTGAGTTTGGTGTGTTTTTTTATTTGGTGTGTTCATATGGCGTGTTTATTTGGCGTGTTTGTTGGCGTATTTGTTTGGTATGTTTATTTGGTGTGTTTATTTGACATGTTCAATTGGTGTGTTTGTTAGGTTGTGTATGATTATTTGGCGTGTTTAATGTTTTATTTATGGTAGCAGTCTTACTAGGTAAATCCATCGTTCTCGGTAATGTGCGCATGCACAGAACTACGTAAACAATGGAAATTTACATTGTAAATCTGCTGCCACCAAGCGTTCCAAAGTCTCCCCTTCACTCTTCCAAAAACAGCTACGTGCTTTCCCTTTAAGCTAGGTCCCGTTATGATATTTAAAGCTGGAGAGAACCTCGAGGACGAAGTCGAGATGTTCACTTCGTGATTAATTATCACGGCCATCGATTTATATCAAGCAGCTGGCACAGTTGTGTTCGTTATCATAACGGCAATGAGGCATCTGTAAGACTCAACCTCTGTAATTCTCAACCTCTCTCAGGAACCACCAAGCCCTTCCCCTCTCCCAACTACCACCCAGCCCACTACTTCACCAACCCATCCCCGCAAAAACAAACAAATAAACAGACACCCCAACACCCCAACAAACAAACACCCCAACACCCGAATAACCAACCAACCTACCAAACAAACAAACAAACAAACAAGCCAGCAAGCAAGCAAGCAAGCAATTAATCGTTCTTTAAGCATACAATACATGTCCCTGGCAGACATTCAAATTTGCTTACAATGAGTCCAGTGCACAAAACAAAATCTGTATGGCATTACTGACATACACAGTGTATGCAGGCAAAGCTGTTACAAGCAAACAAGCCGACAAACACCCCAACCAACAAACAAATCACACACATTTTTTCCCAGCTCACCCGTCTATATGTCATCCTTCAATGTTCGCTTAGCGTTCAAATGTGGTTTTAAAACATCAATTTACAAAAGCCATGTACTAAAATCTACTCTTTTTTAGAAATACATCTCTCCTCTGTAATTCAATGCCCATTTTACGACATCCTTTAGGTTTGTCCAATTTTGTAGACATTTTCGTCAACAACATTCATTGACCCAGCAAAATCCTTATAAGGACAATGATGTGTTTACCACGATAGAGTGTATAATCTCTAGAACAGTTCATCGGAAATACAGCTGTATCCCAAGTAAAACACGAAAACAAGTTTTGGGAAAAAATATATACCATCATGACCGTCCATTGTTACCGTATTTAAAAAACAACAATAATCTAGATTGGCAATTTCGGAGTTGCACTAATTTTAGGCTAAACATTGTATCCTTTTTCTAGAAAAATATATATACAGAACTTAAATTGGTCAAAGGGCATTCCCAAATAAAAAATTATAATAACTATACTAAGTAGTTATAAGTATCTATAGCTTTGAATAGCTTTGAATTATAGGTCTACTACTACCGTGTATAAATATACCGGCTCTCTGTGTCTATATGGGCATTCCGTAGCAGTGACACTGCTGGCGAACCGATTTGATTTCTGGTCATCTTTTACCGTTTTATTCCGTAGCCCTTCAAACTTAATCGAGTTTACATTTATATTGCTTAATTACGATGCTCCGCTGTCCTTTATTTCATGCTCGTCGTGATCTACAATTGAAAACATGCCCTTTCCATCGGAGGGCTGATCCAGTGTGCTTGTACATGTTAACAGGAATGTACACAACATGAACTTATTATGAAATTGCACTCAGTCTTGCGGCACTATTCAACTGACGTTGAGTTGCTACACATGTTGAAACTACCCACGCACGTCTGGCAATGGTTAAACGCCTCCCGGCTCACACAATGTTTGTCGACCCAGCAAATCGAGGACTCCTTTTTTGTTTGTTTTGTTGCACACAAAATCGAAACGAGGACGTCCTCGGTCTATCCCACCACCGGGTCCTTCGTGTTAAAAGTCCTCCCCGCCAGGCACACTCATTCATTCATCCATAATATGCAAACTAACATGGGACCTCTTTTGCAAAGATAGCACAATTGCTAAGCGCAGCGAATTCTCGCTTTACCAGATACAGGTCACCATACCACAAAAAAATGACAAGTGAAGATTATCGATCAGGACGGTTTAACCGGTTTTGCTTAGCACCGATACCAGCGTAATTCTTAATCCACACTTTCCGCTCAGCAACTTCACGAACTTTCCCCCGGCAATGGCAGCCATTTTGACATTTTTGTGAACATTGTTTGTACCCATATTTTGTTTTTCAAAAGGGCACTGTATTTGTTCCAAATGCCAATACATGTGAGATATTCAAATATGTTTTTTTTCCTCCCGTACTGCTGCACTTTGGAGCTCCCTACACCTATATACCTTGTTTTCCACCATCTTACAGCCCATCCCAGTTTAATGTGGTCAAATACCAAGTTCCGTCTCCTCAAATTGTCTTTTTATTCTCAAAGCCTTCACCTTAGAGTTGCCCTTTGGCCTATTGTTTGACGACTTTTCATTAAAAAAAGAGACACATCTGCGATGGGCCGATGTAGCCAAAACCTCATGACGGACTCTGACTGTTGTGTCAACTACCACACTGGTATCAGTCAAAGGCACGATTCTCGGGGTAAGTGTGTTTGGTCAGTATACAAACGACACATTGGATACACTTACGGACAAACATACCATGGGGGTAGAGACTACGTACATACAGCTCAAAGAGCTGGGAAAGCATAATGGGTAAACTTCCTCAATCGGAGACAAGAGTCAGGTGAATGCAGATCCGCCTGAAATGAGGTATCGTGTCGAAGCAGCCGCCATCATGAGGACTGTAGATACCACCAACAAAAAGGAGGGGGATTGGGCAGGTCATGTTTCTAGGACTCGAAAGTGGCCGCCGGAACAGAAAACATGGACTCGATCGAAGATGGGGGTCGATCATGACAAAAAGTGAATGAAGAAGATTAAAGGAGCAACGTCAACACTAACATCAAGAAACCAGAGAGATGGAAATTACATCCTACGTGTACTTGATGACAATGTGTCAAAAGTTACAAGTTATTTTTATAGAGGAAGGAGTTCCTTATTCGTAGTCGTTCGATACTGGCAGAAATTGGCACAAAATGTTTGATTATTCACACACGGTAAAAAGGTATAGCTAACCATATAAGCAAGCTAACCATGATTTGTGCAGTAGCAAACCGCTCTCCAGTTTCCAATCGTGTTTTTTTTTTAATAGCATTGAGAATACCTTGTTTTATTGTCACATAATTGCACATAATTAGATACAGTGAAATGCATTTGGAAGATTGTTTTTTCTTTTAGACCAGCTAGAATATTGTTAACCAATCTGTTAAGCTTACGTAAAGAAACATTTGGCTTATAGCAAAGAAATGCTACCATCCGTAAACAGTGTAACAATGTGATATGCATATTGGGCCTAACATTAGCAGGCTTCCCTGTGCATTCATGCTTAGCTTGATATCTTTCCTGCTACATGTATAATAAGTGGGCCCAGTGGGATTTAGCCCCAGCTTTCAGTACCGGGTACGTGATGCTCCCACCGGGTATAAGCTCATGGGCAAGCAGGATGCAAAACTCCCCCCTTGAACATGGCCCCGGAGTCACTAGTCTCCATACGGGTCGCCAGTGCCTCGAGATATATATATATATATATCAGCAGCCATCAGACGGAATCCGGAAGTATATCCCATTGATTACTTTATACTACAGACGAGCAGGCAGATGAAATTATATTCGCTAACTGATTACTGAAAGCTTTCGGCTTTGGTCAAGCAATCTGAGCGGTCGGGGAAAAAATAGACTTTGAAGGATAATGAGTCACAAGCACTTACGTGGAAGTTGTTTTAAAAATGTATTTAAAATGTACTTAATTTTATAAAGTTAATAAGAGTGTAACCTGGACAGTAACAAACAAATCAACCGTTATAGCATATGATGTTTATCGTAATAACAACAAAATTTGTCCGGTTTGTACAGCGAATTTGATGCAGGGTGGTAGGTCGAAGTGGGCTAGGGTGGGTAGGTTAGGGTGAGGGGGGTGGGCTGGTGTGGCTGTTTGGTTATCAATACGTAATGCAGTGCCGAGTTGAAGTGGGCTAGGGTGGAGTAGGTTAGGGTGGGGAAGATGGGGTTTGGCTAGGTGGGGTTGGGCTGGTGTGGGCTGTTTGGTTATAAATAGTAGCAACGCGTGTTGCAAAGCGAAGTTGAAGTGGACCAGGGTGGGGAAGGTTGGGTGTGGGGCAGGTGTGGTTGGGCTGGTGTGGCCGTTTAATTATCAATACGTAGTGCAGCGCCAAGTTGACATGGTCTAGGGTTGGATAAGGATAAGGTGAGAGTAGAAGGTTGGGCTGGTGTGGCTGTTTGATTATATACGGTCTCAATACGTGAGTCAGCCCCGAGTTGAAGTGGGATAAGATGGGGTAGGTTAGGGTGGGGTGGGGTTGGGCTTTTGTGGGCTGTTTGATTATAAATAGTACCAATACTTGATGCAGCGCTTCAGGGTTGAAGTGGGCTAAGGTGGGTTATGGGGTAGACTAGGGTGGGGTAGATTGGATTTGGGTAGGCGGGTTGGGCTGGTGTGGGCTGGGTGATTCTAAACAGTACCAATACCTGATGCAGCGCCGAGTTGAAGTGGGCTGAAGAGAGATAGGTTATGGTGAGGGTAGATTGGGTTGAACTGGTGAGTTGTTCGATCACCATACAGTGTTAATTTAAGATGCAGATAGACGAGTTGAAGAAGGCCAGGATGGGCCGACTGTGTACCATATTCCTTGTTTGTAATCATCAAAGGCACAGTTCCCTGCAATATTTCCCCTATCTGCCCCACCGGTAGTGGCTGTAGTCAGTGCACACACGACGGGGATGGCATCAACAAAAAGAGGAGTACGTGTCTGGAGCAGACGACCGTGCGTTTATGTGAGGTTGCCGAGGAACCTCATTTACACACGAGATGATGCGATTGTGTTCTCTCTTGTTCAAACAATTTATCCTTGCCCACCGAAGCGTGTCGTGAAAGCACCGCAATAAACGCCGAGGTGCAGTGGAGCGAAAAGGTAAGCAGCACTTTACGTCTTCATTGTCAAAGCAAATATTATTACCTGTCTCACCTGTAGGGCATCGGGAAATTATTGTTAATAAAAACAACAACAAAACACCTCGGCAAACTATTTCTGTCAACCAATTCCATGTGCTTACGGAATGAATAATTTATATAGTGTTTCTAACGGATGAGTCATCATTGAAGAGTCGGTTCCACTCCCGGTCAAGAAACTTGCGTTTCTGCGTGAGACACTTTAGTTGCTTCTCATCATCCAGGGGTGAATGGGTAACGGCGAGAGTAGAGAGTGTTTATATAGACGATTAGCAGCCTATATGCCCGTTTGGTTGCCGGTGCTGCATAATCCTAAGGAGTTGGGATAGTTTCAGGAAGGCTCAAGACCCAAATGAACTTGCTTAATAATAGTGCAAGGTGCTTCAAGGGACCTCCTTGGCTTGGAGGAAGCGAGTAAAGAGGTACAACGGGAGTGGGTGATGTGCACATCGATTGATGAAGTCAATCTAAAGCACCCATTTGGTCGGTGCTGCATACTCCTAAGGAGATAAGATGGTTTAAGGAATGCCTACAGACCGATGACCAGGAGTGTGACTACGCAGCGTTCATACCCAGTTCGAAAAGAGACCTTTTCTTATCTTATTGTTCTCTTGAATGCCTGTTACAAAACAAAGGGGAGGGGTCACCTCCGTGTAATATCACAACTTGGAAAGTACCACACTCTCTCACTCCCTAGTGCCCCATCCAACCACCACCCCCTCCCGCAAATAAACACGACTCGGCTAGCAGTTCTCATCACCCTCTTTGCCGATGTGGAGCCGACGCGGCAATTAATCCTGTCCACTCCGACAAATAACTAATAATACACGGCCATGCCTGGGAGAACCCAATCGATTGAACCAGATGTATTCTGTCCAACACAGAGTATTTGCCGCTTGTTGTAAACTCCTTACATCCCATCCCTCCGTCAAAAAGAAGAAGAAAAAAAGAACTTCAACTGGCGTTAATTTCATACTTCACAGCACACCCGCTGCACAGAAATAGAGTTATCATTTGGTACTTGGAAAATGTACCTTAGCAGCTTTACATTAAACAGTGTGGCCCATCGGTGATTATGAGCTGATTTGAAGTGACGTCGTAATAAGTTTCACGCTGCCGGTGGATTATGCATGGGGATTATTTCAGCCACACACGGCATCTTGGCATCGCAACCTCGAGTTAAGTTGTGATTTCAGGCCCTCCGCCTTGAAAATTAATCAGAACTCCGGGAAATTCCTGACTTGGAGGAATGCAAAATGTTCCAATTCCTGGTAGAGCGAGCATGGGGTGCATTTGACCGTGAGAAACGGCTTAGTGAGCCTGGGAAAATCACAAGACGATGGAATGTACGGCTAAATTCAATGGCATTATCCAATGTTACAACTATCGAAAGTATTGGTAGAAACATTCCCATCTTAATGGCTTTGTACAGTAGTGCAGACTGACAGTTTTTCTTTTTTCAGAGAGCACACACATTTGACAAGGGAGTAAATCCACGACCTCGTTTTCTTTCGCTATTATTATACTGCAATGCTCAGAATAAACCCGTGTCCGCATTAATGGCTTCCGCACTGTCTACGGTCGGAGCGCAGAAAAGTCCTATTCTTCAAGGTTGTAGCCAACGGCCGTAGCCGTAGCTGCTTGATTCGGACGCGGCTTCAATTCTCAAATAAATCGTACACATTGATTGACCGAGGACTGACCGAGGACTGACCAATGACTCAACGAGGATTGATCGAGGAGCGACCGAGGACTGAATGGGGACTGAGCAGGTACTGAGCGGGAACTAACCGAGGACTGACCGAGGACTGAAAGAGGACTGATGGGCTGAGCGGGGACTGACCGAGAACTGATCGGGGTATGGCAGAGGTCTAAGCGGGGACTGACTGAGGACTGACCGGTGAATGACCGAAGACTGACCGGTGAATGACCGAGGACTGACCGGGGAAAGACCGAGAACTAAGCGTGAACTCAGGAGCGGGACGGGGGGATTGACGAGGACTGATCGGGGATTGACCGAGACAAACCAGGGTGTGTGTACACACGCACACATTTTCAAAGTGTACTCATTCAACAAATGCTGTCGTTCTTGCCTCTGGGATACTGGAGAAAAAAAAAATTCAAGTTTTCCCGTTCAAAGTGCATTATACCTACTGACCGAACCAATGTAGTCCAAACGCAAGTGTCTATTTCCTTTTAGGCCCAGAAGAAAGAAAACAAATCTGCTCGGTTGAAAATGTTAAGCCTTACACTCACTGTGCTTCTTGTTTTAAAGTTGTTTGCAACATTTCATACCTCGTTGGCGTGGTTCACGCGAGAAGACTCCAAGATCTCAAAGAAATCTCAAAGACATAATCGGAGAAACAACCAGTAAAGCCAAAAGACAGAGACCTCAGAGGTATTTTACGCAGACGCACTTAAATTCAGCCGTCTGCTCACCAACATTGATGCGAAATGACTCCCCGCGTCCCCGTCTACCTGACAAGGACAGATTGCGCTGCCATTTTCCCCATGATTTTGCCCCACAGCTAAGAAGCTTTTTGGCGTCCTCGTGTGTTTTTGTTTTCGCGTTGCAAATGGAACGGATTAAAATAGATAAACTTGCTCATTGACAGGAGGAAATGACTACCGTAGAAACACGCATTATAACGGTCCACAAAGACAATGTAAAGCGATGGATTTAATGTTGTTAACCTAGAGACAAATGCAAGGTTGAGCGATTTCAATAGAACCTAGATTCTTTTTCTTCTTTTTTGTAGCTTAATTCAAAGACGTTGAGTATCGTTGGTAACAACCTAATTCTTACAGTAATCAAATACGTACGGAGCTCCATAAGTGCCATACCACTTATCTAGATAACGAGGTGATTTTTCTCCCAGAGTCGACTTAGGTTATGGAACGAGACGACTTGTCATAAGAATGTATCTCGCCAACGAAGAAGTCCCGACTTCTTTGGTTCAGTGTTAACTTAACTTCGCGTGATAAATTTATTAGGACAAGTCGACATCTGAGTTTCAGTAGGCCGACCTGGCGAGATGATTTATTAGGACAGGTCGACATCTTACTTTCCGTTGATTGCT